>JANAVB010012236.1:0-68575 GCA_029216955.1 Iris pallida | reverse complement strand
TTACATCCGCCTTGTATAAGCGCAATCTAGACTCGTACGGCATCACGCCTTAGCGAGGACGATCGCTCCTACGGGCGCGGGACATGACATAATGGTATCAGAGCACAGCTTTTTGTCCTTGGACTATCGATTGAATTCTTTAACTCCGATGTTTCTGCGAACTCTGAATGTCTCTTCCGCATATTGATAGTTGGTACGTTATCTCTCAAATGTCCCACGGAATGTCCATACAATAAGTCTAAATATTTTTAAAAGCTCGTACAAGCTTCAATCGAACGCATCGGTAGGCGATGGCCTTTGTGCCGAACAGTGTCAAACTTGACTTGATAGAAAAAACATGCTAAAGTTAGCAAGTCGTGTGCGTGTCTATCTAGTCTACGTCGACATTAGTAAATGAGCTTACAAATACGGAGTATAGTCCGTACGGGATAGCTATGCACACGGCCTTTCGGCTAAGTTGTGCCTCGTGTCGCGCACGTCGACTTTTTGTGCAATCGAATCGCGAGTAATATTATGTATCGCTCGTCGGAACGGAGATTCACTTAGAGTGTATATCGATAAAATACTATTGAACTAACACTTGGCATACACGGAAGATTGGTTCAGATTTTGAGGACTAGTGCGAACGACTTAGTACGTCGAGACAGCGTGAGTGATTACGCTAGAGATTCGTCGAACGAACCTGAAAATATATTAGCAAATAATGCAAACGTAATTATGGAGTAGATTGGATGGCTCGAATCCTGAGTGGCGTATGGTGCGTCTTGGAAATCATTCGAGCAAAAAATTGAGGATTAGGGGTAACAACAAGTATGTCGCGAGGTGATGCGATCGCACAAAAGCCTTAGAACGCGTCACGCTTAGTTGGTCGTGACTTCGAATGTCCGAACGAGATGTCGTTCGGAAAACTTGTGAGTGGGCACGCGAGTTAGAAAATGATATCGAATCAGGACTCAGAATGATGAATGGAAGTGAATGTCTTGATCGAGGAAATTGATACGGATCGTGTACGAAAAGTTAGCACGACAGAAAGATAGCGTGCATAAAAAGTTTGATTCCAATGTTTAAAAATGACTCTGAGGATTAGAATGGATGTTGCTTGATGATTTGAGTTAGCAAGGTATGATGTAATTTGAAGAAAAATGTTGCTCGATGGCTTAAGATAGACGGATGAAATACGTGAATTTGGGTTTGAAAAATTGATGTTGTGAATGATTCGAGGGATGATGATCGAACTTGAATTTGAATGTCGAGGAGATTATCCTATCGAAAGATAGCATCATTCGTACGACTCAAAATTCATTGCAAAGAAGATCGTCTGGTTACGCATATCATCGATGGTATTGAGGCGTATCAATGATCGATATACGATAACTCGGGGGCACTCTAATTCGAAGAATGCCGATCGTGCTAGTGTTATTATTCGGTTGGATGCTATACTTAGGATTTTGATTGAGATGAATGTTGGGTGAAGAAGATAGTGTCTTGTTGGTTATGCGGATAACCACAACGTCGACATTCTTATCTTGCATGAGCGAACTCTAGCCTCGCATATGCGTCACGTCGGATTTGAGGCGATCATTCTGCGTGAGCGTTGACATGGTAATTCATGTCGCAGGAATGATCGAACTCAGAAAATCAGGACGCAGCAACTTTGATTGTCTCGACTTGTTAGTTTGATGCGAAGAAAATTCGAGGATGTTAGACTTACGATTGATGATTGAGTAAACTTGAGGATTGAATAGATCAATCTACGTATCGAGAATGAATTAGTCTAGACAAAATAAGAGTTATGTCCCGATGAGGATGACTATCCCACGGGAGCGTGCATGGTGATTCATGCCCACCGTGGATAATCTGAATCGCGTGAGATCGGGGCGCAACATATTGTTAAGTCAGACGACCTTGTGATCGATTACGTGAATTGGGATAAATAACTTAGGGAGTATGAAATGTGAATTATGGTTTAGCGATGAATTATGTCGTAGCGTGCTTGACTTGGAAAGATTGATAGGCGGACTATATCAAACGTGTTTGAAGAGATTACTATGCGAAATAGCTTGATGAACGAACGATATTGATATGTCAAGGAATTGGTTGAAACGTGAGTTATCGTAAGATTTTGCTGAATGACTCGGATCCCGTGCGACGAATGTCGGGATGTGTGTAGGAAATCTATGCTCGATGTTTAGAAATTAGAGTGATGTGAGCTTGGATAGAAAAAACCCATACTATCAACTTGGTTTGACCTTAGGATGGGGTCAGTGTTGATATCGTTGTTTGGGAACTATGATTGCAATACTGACGGAAAGACATAGCCTAGCGGTTAGGCAGACGTCCGAGTGCGAAGTGGTAGGATTTGTGGAGGCACGACTCGCGAGTCTCGGTTGACATGCACGTATATCAGGGATGCCCGAATATGTGCACGATCCGACTCGAGTAGTGATGGCGGATTCTCTATCACGAGGCTTGGCTGAAATGCATGTATTTTAGGGACGCGTAAAATATGTGCACGATCCAAACTAAGTGATACGTTGAATCAAGTGAGACTAGAGGAATAGAAAAAGTCGGCATTTTGAATTCGTGTTTCAAGGAAAAGATTGGTAGTAGTACGATCATTAGATTGAGACGTGCTTGAATGTTGGTTGATCGGATGGTTTGCCTAGAACTGAGTTGTCGTGTGCGCGACGAGAGTAAGTTAGCTAAGTTGAGATATAGTTGTTCGAGGTAAAAGATAACCATAGCATGAGCGTGGCTCAAGTTGAAGAAACGAATAGTAGAAATGTGCGCGAGAGTCATTGAACATTCGAGTTATAAGTCGATAAGTGTACTCAGTTAGTTTCGAGGATGAAACTTTTTTGAGTGGTGTATGATGTAGTGCCCCGTCCCGCTAAGTCAATCGGAGGAATCGAAACGCCGACGACGTTCGGACTTAGCCTTACAACGGTGACTCGAAGACATCGCTCGGTCGAGGCGACTCCTCGCTCAGGTGGGGTAGTTTCGGTGAACTGCCTCATCTTAGCCTTCACATAATAAATCGCGTGTTTTCAACTTGCACAAGTAGGCTTGATAATAAAAGAGATGAATCCACATAGCTAAGGGAATAATTCGACGGGTCGAATTGAGTTAGAATTTGGAAAGGTCCAACGGTCGGCTTAGAGTTGGTGCACGGCGTGCTTTAAAAATGTACTCGTCCCTTCGTCCCGTGGCTTGGGAGAAGGATGTTGGTTTAAGTTTTCCACAAAGCTACGAACTTAGCCTAAGTCATAGGCGTCGCACGTATAAATGCTTGATAAAGCATATACGGTCCCATCGTCCAAGGCTTGGCATAGCCTTGATCGTCCCATGAGCTAAGTTGTACACGGCTTATGGCATATGTTTAGGTACCCAAAGAACTTGGTTGTTCAAGTTGAGCGCATGCACGGTCCCACGGTTCTACGGCTGCATATAGCCATTTGTTCCCACGGTCTTAAGGCTCGTCACATAGAGTATGACTTGGACGATAGTGTCATACGGAATACATTGGGTTTAAGGCACGAAACACGGTTATTTCGACGATAGAAATGCCACGGGCTATGGCAAGTATTAGGCATATTTGGTACAAGTTAAGTTGGAAGGCTAAGTAGTAGTCGTTCGAAGTAAGTTCACGCGACCGTTTGTCACTGAGGCGGTCCCTCGTTTGGGAGTCACACGGTTCCTATGCACATTTTCAAAGTATGAGGCGGTCCCTCGGTTGGGAGTCTCACGGTTTCGATGCACGTTATGCAAAGTGTGGTTTAGAGCACGAGATGCTAATATAGTTCCAGTCGACCTAGGGGGAAGACGTTATAGCAACGCTGAATTGTACCGCGTGGGTAGTCGAAAGCTTTCCATGGGGCTAGCTACCTTGCATTGAAGGACCCGCCGCCTACCCGAGCTATGTCCACGATGGCTTGTCGTGCCAGCGGCCTTTCATATAGATAATTGGCAGCTAAGCGGCGAATCTGCATGCTCGATGTCAGTCGAATCTAAGGAAGCGTATGTACGACACGAGTTGAGTTATGGACTGTGTGCTCAGTTTGTACCCAAGGTATTATGAAGCCTAAGATTTGGCTATACGTAAAGACACTTGTTTCGGTACGAGATATGGCGTCGTGCTTGAGTTCTCGACACCGATTCCACAAGTTTGGTTAGACATTGCGAGTTAAGTCGAGAATGGCCATAGGGCAAGTTTGGTTACGTTATGTTGAGTTGCAGGGCACGACCTCGAAATGTGAGGCACGGCCGCGTTGTCATAACACAAGTATAGGCAAGACTAAGCGAGGATGCACTACCTCAGAGATATTGAAGCACGAATCGAGTTCATGGCACAACCGAGGCGTTACGTCCCAGAGTATGGCACGAAAGACAAGTATGAGTCGGTGTGTTGATAATGTAAGCACGAAAAAGGTCTAGAGTCGAGGATAAGGAAGTTATCGATGTGATAACACGGTGACGGTCTAAAGGCACTAAATAGGCTGAGAGTCTATGTCCTAAAACTGATCCTAAGACAAGAGTAGAAAGACAATCGTAAAGGGTTTATGTTACACAAAGTAAATAAACGTATTAGTTTTGTATGGGTGGGCGAGGAGCTCATTCCACCAATACAGTTGAGTACTGACACCCACATAGTTTTCATGTGCAGGCATAGATAGAAGATCGTGCCGCAGAGCTCGCTTGGATGCATCGAGACACAGAGTTCCTTGGCGATTCGTAGCGTGCGGCCGCGTGGAGTCAAGACTCATACGGGACATAATATGGACGTTGCCTTCCGAAGCATCCGCTGGCTTGAGACATGTATCGAGAGATGAGAGAGAGCTGAGTGACCTGTAATATGAAAAGAGTGAGCTTGAGTTATTATAATCTTGGCCTTGTACCCCTTTGTAATTTTTGTTTCAATATCAATAAAATACATCATTTGAATGACTTGTGTTTTGTTCTAAATTTTGCTGCTATTATTCAATGTCTCTGCTTGAGACTTCTGTGCGACGACCCCGTCGCAGCCGCTATAATCGGCCGTTATGGAACCCGCCTTGCACGAGCGCAAACTAGGCTCGTGCGGCATCACGCCTTAGCAAGGACGATCGCTCCTACGGGAGCGGAACGTGACAAGCCTTACTATAGTTAGGGAGAACCCAATGGCCTACTGACTATAGGACTGTGAGCTCCCATTAGGCTGTGGTTACCCTGATTTATAGTCATGTCTAGTTCCACACTCATAGTATGACATACCATCATCTTGGGTTCCTTGTGCCGTAGTCTTCTTGTGTCTCGGTTGATCTATTCTCGACTATTTTTTATTCTCTGCATATTTTATACTGTTATATTTGGCATGTTATATATATCTTGCAAGTCCCTTGAGGACCTGGTGATCTTCCAGGCTTAGTTAGAGAGAAGGACTTCCCGGAGTTTTACAGTTTTGGAGTCGAGACTGGAGTCAACCTTCTCAGGAGGACAAGATTGTGCCCGAGGACTTCTCTTGAGACATGTCTCTCCATTTTAGACTTGCTACTCTATTTCTTTTATTTATGGCAGATTGTAGTTGATGAGTACTTTATTTCCTTTCTTTTCAGCAGACATGCAGTTGCTTACTTTATTTCCTTTTACTGTGGTTTCGGGATGTCTTATCCGTATAGTTATTATTTTTATTTCCTGTTGGACAGATCTTTTCATTAGTATTATTTTATTGGACTTGATATCTTGTGTCTTATTATTCTTTGTGGATGAGATTAGCTGTGACATGTGTTATTATTCTGGTTGTTATCATGTTTTACAGCTTAAACATTTCGCTAATGGGCGGCTATGAGATTTGGTCCATTGGTGAATTGTTGCTGGCATATACCGTATCCTAGTCCTACGTATTTTGGGACTGGGGCGTTGCATGACCCTTCCTTTTTTCTATAATGAAATACAAAAGATATATGTGGACCGATCCAACCACCATAGAACAATTAAATATTTTAATATATTGGTTGATGCATCGACTCGCTGGTCATACGTATGCATGTTGTCCATAAGAAATGCTACACTTGCAAAACCTTTGGCATAGCAAATTAAGCTAAGGGCTCACCTCCAAGATTATCAGATAAAGTCCATAATATTAGATGATATCGGAGAATTCACGTCAAATCATTTGATGACTGTTGCGTGTCTTTTAGGATTGAAGTTGAACATTCAGTCCCCATGTTCACACCCAAAAAAGTCTCGTAGAAGCATTTATCAAGCAAATCCAATCTACCGTTAGGACTTTGGTGATGCGCCCCGAACTTCATATTTTTGTGTGGGTCTACTCCATATTGCATGCAAGCATGTTATTCCGTCTGAGGCTCGTTACCACCCAATCTTATTCAGCGTTACAGTTGGTTCGTAGGAACAAACCAGATGTTTCATATTTGCGTATTTTTGGGTGTGGAACATATGTGCCAGTTGTGCCACCACAATACCAAAATAGGTCCTTAGGAAAGATGGAAATCTATGTCGATTATGATTCATCCAATTCACTATCTAGAGCCGTTGACAGGTAATTTCTTTAATGCAAGGTTTGTGGATTATAGACAGTCATCACATTGTTATTGGAAGATAAGAACGTCAATGTTCTTGAAGAAGGACGAGAATTGATGTCGCCAGTGCCTACCATGTCCCATCTCGATTCCTATATCGTTCAGTGTGATAATAAAGTATGTAGAATCCTAGATCTTCATATAGTAACGTTAAATATGCCATATGCGTTCTCTGATTCCTGAAGTGCAATTAGGGGTGCAACTCGAACGGGCTAAACCCGAACCAGGTAAATCCGTTAATTTGTTGGTTACGGTTGAAGAAACTCGGGTTCGGGTTAAAATATTTGAACCGATCAAAAATCAGATTGGACGTGGGTTCATGTGACGGGTTACCCGAAGAACCTGAAACCCGACATATATATATATATATATATATATATATATATATATATATATATATAATATATATAGTTTTATACTTCTTAAATAAAAAGTTTGAACCGACCCAAACTCTTCTCTTCTCGTCCTAAATCTCATTTTAGTTTTATTTTGTAATGGTTGAGGCTTGATATTACTCTTGATTATGTATTTAATATTACTCTTATTTAAAATTATTTCAAATATCATATTAGAGCCTAGGGGTGTAAAATGGACAAAGTAGTCTGTTGTCCGTACATGTCCGGCTCGATAAATGGTTCGACCGCGGAACGTCCGATTCATTAACGAACAAAACTTGGACATTTTTTTTGGTCCGATTAAAAATCGAACCCGGAAACGGTCATATCCATGTCCAGTCCGAATTCGTCCGCGAACAGTCCGATAATGGAGACTCCTTTTGGTTTTGTATCAATTATGTCAAAATATTTTGGTTTTGCAGCAAGTTTTTGTTGTCCCATCTCGATTTTTGTTATCATTTTACTATTATTTGTTGTATTCTATAACCTTCAATTGTATTTTCTTTCAACTAGATTTTTTGAACCAACTATTAAGGTATCTTGATAAAATAATAACTTTTGGTAATATATTTAATTTGTCCGTGGACCGTCCGATTGAATTAACAAATAGTGGTTGTCCGTATTCGTCCGGCCCGAACTTGAACAATGAACTGTCCGTGTTCGTCCGTACGAACTCATTTTCATTAAGGACCGAACACGGACAGTGGACTGTCCGTGTCTGTCCGGTCCTTTTACACCCCTATTAGAGCCCGACAAACCCGATGGACCCGACCTAACTCGATCCTCAAGACTTGGTCATGGGCTTCATATGTTGAACTCGAGGTTAGGTCGGGCTTGGGCTCGGCTAGGCTTATGTTTATTAGGTTGGGCTCGAGTTGACCTCAGCCCGACGCAACCCGCCCGAGTGCACCCCTAAGTACAATACGGTACACCAACATCTAGCCAATCATCTGCCATCGACCTGAATCACGTTAGACCACTTGGTTCAAAGGATTCCCTCTCCTGGAACTGGGTGTCACGCCCTAATCCTGTAGGACCAATTCGTCCTCTCTTTGTATGTGATGCCGTGCAAGCCTAGGTTGGCTTGCACAAGGCCAAGACCTGTACAATAACAAGATAGATGTCACACCCCGATTCTGCAGAGTCATTCGTCCTCACATTTATATTTGGGAACCGATCGTCCTCGCTGGAGAGTGATGTCATACAAGTTGGTATTGCACTTGTGCAAGGTAAAGATGGTACATAATTGATAATCTTCAAATAGGAACACATCGCAGCAGCAAGCAGACAAATTGAAGATAAAAAGGATATATCATTCTTATCAAATAGAAATACATTACTGGTTTACAACAACGGAGATAAGCAAATAACTGAAGTCAAAGAGATATATAGAAATGTATTCTCTTTATTGATAATTGAAGTGGAGTATAAGACTTGTAGTGGAGTACAAAGCTTACAACACATCTCACTTTACATTGATAGCCAACTGAAGTGCCTGCCATTAGGCTTACATTTGATACTTGATACATAGACTTTACAACTGATATGCTGACTTGGCTTACAACTCACTAGTACAACAGATATACAACGTTCCATACATTATGTCCTTTATAAACAGAAGACATCATCTTTGACAAGGAGAGCTTTTCCATGTCCAATAAATGTTTTATGTCGCAGAACTAATCAAGCCAATCTTCGTGTATGAATTTTCCAAGCACGAGCACCTAAAAAGAGTGCCCACAAGGTGGGTCAGTACATCATCAATGTACTGGCGAGCAGAACCAGTCCACTCACCTAAACCAATACTAAGTAGTCATGTAAGCAAACATTATTAAGAGTGATCTTTCTATTTAGGGCCTAGCATCAGTTTACAGTTCATGAGAAGTATTCATGGTGAAGCATGTAAACTTATTCTAACAGTTCATATAAAGGTATCATTTAGCATACTTGGTATTATATGTAAAGGCATCATTGAGGCAACATTAGCATTAACATCTTAAACATGTTATGGCAATTCTCATGGAAAGGTAACATTACAACATCATTATAGCATATTGTATTTAACATGTTAAGCAGTTAAGTTGTGATAACATGTATAATGAACATATCATTTTTAAGTAATTTTTACTGATAGTCGACTCCCGTAGCTGCATCAAATATACGTTATATGTTATACTTACTCTGCCTGCACAAAATATTCATTAGCCTGTATCCTGACTACATGATCACTGGTGTTACTTCACAATTTAGGACTTTTCAGCATGATGTACGGCCACCCCTCGTGGGTAGCAAGCCCACCGAAGGTCCGCAATCACCCGTATTGCGATGACATCAAAGTAAGTAGCTAGCCTCCAGGATACTCATAATACGTCATGCCCCCAAAGCACGTCAATATTCCCCTCCAGGTTGGATCGGCCCCAGCGCCCCAGGCATACCGTCAAAGGAAACTAATCTCAAACCTTGTACAAAAGTTGTCCATGACCATGAGAATGCGTATCCGACTCGATCATGAACATAATCGCATGGTAAAATATGAAAAGAAAGTAAAGACAACAGTGCATCCTTTCATCTCATCCACGTCATGTTCTACGACTAACCATTTCCATCATTACATTATTTCTACTTGGTGATCCCAGCGATCCCAAGCTTCATCATTTTTCATTGCATCAACTCATTGTAACATTTCTCACATCATTCCTTCCAGCAAGAACAAATAATATTTTATTCAATTCGTTGGGACATGCATCATTTCATTACTCATAGAAAATATGCAGCATTTTATATCTTTGTAACAGTTACATAGAGTGTAAATAAATCAAGTGTTTCATTTATTTCATTGTGTCAATAGCCTAGCTAGTTCATTTATCATGTATTATTCATAAGGCATCTCATTATTCAAGTATTTCATTTGTTTCAGCAGTAGTAAATATAAGCAACATTATTAATTCATTATCAGGCATCAATTCACATTAGCAGTTCAATGTTCAAGTATTATCATTCAGCAGTATTCAATGAGCATCTCAATCATTCATCAACTAAAGTATGAGACAACTAGGGACATAATATAGCAATACGATACTCCATTTTATTAAGCATGAAGGAGTAGGAGAGGAGTGACAGTTTCATTCACTTGCATAAACGGTTTCCTGTTCGATCACATCTATTCCCACTATAGATAGCCCTACCAGCGAGCCACGTTTCATAACTCATCCCATCCGGCCAACTCAGAAGATTGTAGCATTCTCAAATCTCTAGATTTTTAACACAAGTCACGGTTCAACATTCTGATCGCATCCAACAAGTCAACCAAATATCTCGCATGGAATAGGCATTACAGTAGACAAGGTGGACAACAGCGCAGTGGAACATTTAAACATAAATTGAAGCATCAGACATATTATAGAAACACACACTGTAACGCCCCAGTTCCAAAATACTTAGGACCAAGTACGCAACATGCCAGCTGCACATATACGAAAATCCAATATATGAAATCCTCGTATATGTACATAAGCTGTATATATAATAAATTACAGGCCAGAACATAAGTATCTAACCTCATCACAGCTCAACACAGAAGAAACGAGAGCCCAATAAATAATGCATCAAAAGATAGCCGGGTGGACATACCCACTCCAAACAGCTATGTAAAATACTCACAAAGATCGGAGTCCAACCTCCAAAATAGAAAGTAAATGAAAGAACATAAGATGTCCACTACATAGTCTCAATAATCTCGAAGATAAGAATAGAGCTAAATGTCAAAGGGAAATGCCTCGTCGCCCACAAAAGATGGATCCAATGCCGCTCCATACTCCTGCGGGAATTCGACTAATCCTGGAGAGATAACCAGGTCCTCGGAGGGACGTAACAAGATACAAGAAAATACCATGCCATATAAACTGTGATATATAATAGAAAATAAGGGATGCATGCAATAGGGTACCTAACCGTACTATAGTGAATATGTAATAAAGAACAATCATCTACATATGGGCACTCGGGCTGTATAGCAGTAGCATCGTCCCTCTCATCGAAAATAGTACAATCCGTCATAACATTCGGCGAACGTCAGAGGGAATCAGTAAGAAAACGTCCATAACGTTCCATGAACGTCAGAGGAAATCAGTACAATAGGGTGAACCTGCATCTCCAACGGAGCTTCAGGTATAATAGCAGTATGTAAATGTGGCCCATACATCAAGGAACAGTTCTTCCCTTCCAATGCCTATTGGAGTCACATCCATGACTCATATGAACCTCTAGTAACTGCCAAGTCCACTAGCATGCAATTCTATTGGCAGTTACTCCTAACCGTCGGACGCCTCATACGTATCGGTGGGATCGACTACGCGAGTACGTGTCCTATATGTGACTCACAATATGTGGTAAAGCATGTGTAAAGGCCGCATGAGATATACCAATACCTCATTATCCAATGGGTGGTCACTAAGCTAAGTTAATGCAAAATAATTTAGAAGCAATTGGAATGACCGATATAGTCGCTTGCACCCAAGTGCGACTTAGACGCACAACAATATAGAACAAATATATGAAACTAAAAATAAATAACTGAAAATAAAGTAAATTAATCACAGAGTAAGGTGACAACGTATCTTGCCTGATATAGAAAGTGGCAAGTCCAGAAAATTAATGTAGCCAAGAAACATCACAATCTCCAAACAACTCCAGACGTTGAAACTAACATCAAAAACGTACTCGATGTATAAGATATACCTAGGAAACGCCTGTCCAAAAGTCTAATTCTGGAACAGGGGCAAAATCGTAATTTCGGGTCAAAACGATGTCCGTCGTTGGACTCGCTTTACACCGAAACGCGTGTCAAAGTCTATAGTCTCTAAAGTCGTCAAACTATATGTCTACGGATTCAGTTTGAGGAGACGAACTCAACGGTATGTCCAGTTTTGGATTCCGATGAGCCGCGTACAAAATCGCCCGTTTGAGTGGGTTGCGGGCCCGCCAAAAAGGGATTCCGATTCGACCTTCTCAGAATCGAACCAAACTAGGCACACAGGACCAAATTTTGATTCAGACCTGTTGGCGCAAGTTTTGTCTCAAATCGACGACTGTACACGAAGTTAGGGTAAAGTTTGCAAATTGGCGATACGGGGGTATCTTGACGGATACGGACTGATTTCGCCGCGCACACGCGACGAAACTGAGTTCCGTTAGTTCCCACACGTCAGCAACATCCATACGCATCTTTCGATGCATATAACATGCGACCACGTTGCCCGGTTCATCGGGGCGCACGCCGTATCGATAAAATTTAGAATTTTATATAAGTTTAAAACAGTTTTTCCTCCAACTTCAACATCAATTTACTTTTTACACGTTAATCGAAACGACGATCAGAGATGCATTGCGATCTTGGTTATGTTGTCTTCTACTATTTTTGATTTTTTACAATTATTTAATGTACAGGAAAAAATTGGCCGACAAGTTGTCGTTTTAAAACAGTTTTTAGTATTACAGAAAACAGGTTTTTCTTCAACTTCGTCTCGTTTTCGAGCAAGTCGATGGGTTGTTTCAAAATCCACCTAGAGGATCTCTAAGAGGGTCAAGTCTACTTGCCAGAAAATCTTACGGATCGAAAATCGGTGCTACGAGTAAAAAGATACGTCGTCGAAAAGTAGGGTACCATGAGTGAAAAAACTGCTCCGTGGATGACGAGGGACTGACTTCCGATGCTCCGTTCGTCGTGCACACAACTCCGTCGCTGGTGAAACGAACTCGTAGGCGAAGAGAGTATGTTCTGCCGTAATTTTCATTTTAGGAGTCTAGGGTTTTGAGGTCTGTGGAGGAAGTTATAATATAGCAAGTTTTGTCAAAACCTAATGCTAATAGGATTACCAATATAGCTATTATGCTTACACGGTTTAGGTGGGTTGAGCTCACGTTGGTGCTGCTATAGTAGCTAGGAAATGGAGAGGGGGGGGGCGCCCACTTTAAGTGGGTGGGTTGTTTTGATTTTTTTTATTTTTTTTTTTTTTTTCTTTTTTTTTCTTTTCTTATTCTTTTTCATTTCTTTCTTTTCTTTTCTTTTCCTTTTTCATTTCTTTTTTTTTTTTATTAAAAATTCTTTTTTTTTAAATCTATTTTTATTTTCTATTATTACTATATTTATTAACTAAATTCTATTTTATTTATTATTTCTAATTAAAAACTCTTTTCAATAATACAAAATTAGATATATTTATATACACATTATTCCCACATATATGTATAATAATAATACACCTTAATAAATCAACACATACACACTAAATATATACATATATATAATATCTCATATAAACTTACACCCATACTATGTATTACACTCTTAATATTATGGATACATGTATTTTAGCAAAAAAATTTACACAAAACTAACATTAAATAAATTAATAAATTAGGGGGTTTTACACACACTGATATAGAATAATCTCTTTTATTGATATCTTTAAATCGATTAAAATATCTCAATAGCTCTCTCTGATACATGCCATACTTGGCTTATATATCTATTGAAACATGTAAAATTATAATGATCCCATTCCATACATTACATCCCTTTATATAGAAAACCACCCTTTTTGTATATTCTTCTTCTGATTTTCGGCTCCCAAGGATGAGGCTTTGGCTATCGCTTCGGACCATCCATTTTGATGCATCTTGCACCTGCGAGCAAACTGGTGGTGGGTTAGTACATTAACGTATGGTGAAAGAACAAAGGTTTTATCGTCTGAAATGATCACTAAGTAATTTAGTGATAAAACATTTCTTATGAGATGATCTTACTACTTTTACCTACGTTCATTTCATGCAGCATAGAGTCAAATTATTTCTTTTCAAAACCATTTTCAAAAAACAATATTTTAATTCCATATTTCATTCCAATCATCTATGGTAGGGTCCATTCTAAGCATGAAAACATTTATAGCTATCTGATGTGCACATCGTATTTCATGAGTCATATTCGATTCTCTAGTAACTTTAGCTGTAGCATAACATGTCAGACTCTTTCTCATGGATTACAATTAACAGCATCATATCGTATCATACTCTTTTTCTCTTAGTATTTATCAGTATTTGGGCAACACATGTATTTTTACTATTATCGGGACATTAGCATATTAGGAGGACCAAACTATTCCATATGAGCAGTTCATATAAGAAAACATAAAGCCATAAACGGACATCAACATTTGGTGATTCTTAACCAAAGCTGTCATTCCAACCGTGCACCAAACAAGGATTAGAAATAACTAAATCTATATATCTATGACGTGTTCCATGTTCGTCTCTGCATGGTTAGCTTACAATAATCTCTATCGATGCATGCACCACCAATTTAGCAGCTGTGACTCAAGGCTCATCTTTGCACTAATACATGCGCATACCATCATCTGTGACTCATGGATTAGCACTGGACTGATGTAAACACATAATAGCAGATGCGGCTCAGGGTTTAGCTCTTCACTAACTAGAATCCTATCTATATGATAGCCTATGGATCTATTCTCATGACTAGCCGTTGTGACTCTTTGGTTCAACTTGTCATTAATAGACACAACACCCCCATAATCGTGAGGTATAGTATTCACCTCAGGGGTGTTATTATAACCTCTCCTAGACCGATCGATTCCCAGTGCCCTAGGAACCGTCGAGAGACTATTACCTTGTTCATAAGTTGTTCGAGACCAATGCATGGATGCAATTTCTATCAGATAAAAACCATTCAATTCATAGCCTATCAGTGAGCAATATTTTCATCTTTTTCTTCATTTCATAAAATAGCGCCATTAGCTCCTCTCATCTTTTCAGATTAGGAAGCAAATAGCTCCTTTCATTTCATTCATTAAACAACAGAGTCATAACTCTGCTTTTATCTTTTTCATGTCATTCATTCAAAAGCACAAGTGCCATTCTTACATTTCTATCATTTCAGTACACGATAGGAGCACATGAGATCATTCCTCTTTTTATGAACATGGCATCAATACAATAATGTTAAGCAGGGACTGTATCATTAATAATATATAACTCAGATGCATGTGAACATTCCCTTTCATTACTTATTTAGCATGGCAAAGTTCATCAATTACAGGGACATTCTAACATTATCATGCAAAGCTTCTTTTACGTTATTTAGCATAGCAAAGGGTTCGATCATTTAGCAACATGCAATTCACTTAAAACATATTAGGTCAATCATTATCAAAGATTACGAACATGTTGTTATCAATCGACTTTCATTTCAAAGCATGGATTCTTCATTAGACGTGGAAGAATCGGAAAATGAAGTTCTTGTCCACTCACCCAGACTAATTGTCTTCGTGAAGGCTTTCTCTCGAGCCAGCACCGATTTCTCTGTTCATCTAGTACCTTCACGGAGCATGGCACTACAGAGGAGGGGCTTGGCACCCCGAATCCTGTCGCTATCTCAAATTGTTCAACTAATGAGATCACTCAGGACTATGAAGTGTCCTAGAAGAGACGAGTGCACAAAATCCCATCCGAGAATCAGAAAATCTACATCTAGTATGCATGCTTAATTAGGCATGTTGTGGAACATGAATGAGATAATCATCGATAATATTTTTGTATATTTAATAGCCATTAAAATAATAAAGTGTGACGATATTGAACCGCTTTCCATTCAAGAATGTAAACATAGAACTGGTTGGCCAATAGAAAGAAGTAATCCAGGTCAAGTTAGATTCTTTAGTGATTCGAAAATTGTTCGGACATGTAGTTCGAACACCGCCCAATGTAAAACATGTCGGATACAAATGGATCTTCGTAAGGAAGCATAATGAGATGAACCAAATAGTGTGCTATAAGCAAGCTTTGTGGTACAAGGATTCTCTCAACGCCATAGGGTTGAATATGAGGAGACATTCTTCGTAGTAGACGTCTTTATGTTTTGCTACCTTGTTGGTTTGGTAGTTTTCGAAAAACTAAACATGAAGTTGATGGATATAGTTACAATGTATCTGTACGGGAAGCTGGATACTAAAATTTATATGAAGGTCCTTGAAGGACTTCGTATGACTGATACAAATAGTTCTAGACCCTAGAACACGCTATCAATCAGGTTGAAGCGTCCACTTTACGAATTGAAGCGATCTGATCGAATGTGGTTTAATTGACTAAGTAAATATTTGATCAGTCAAGAGCATATAAATAACGAAGTATGTCCTTGCGTGTTCATCAATAAATAAAGTTTTAGATTTGCAATTGTAGTAGTCTTTGACGATGTTATTAATCTCATCGGGACTCCAAAAGAGCTTGAGATAATTGTCTCGTACATGAAGTTAGAATTTGAGATGAAAGTTATGGAAAAAACTTGATTTTGTTTAGTCTTACAGCTTGAGCATTGTAATAATGGTATTTTGGTTCACCAATCGAGTTACACCCAGAATATTTTACGTTAATTTAACATTGATAAAGCAAAACCCTCGATTACAGCTATGACCGGTTGTTCCCTAGATATTAAGATACATTGTGTCTTATGGAAGAAGATGAAGAGGTACTGAAACCTGAAGTTCCATATCTAAGTACAATATAGTATTATTGTACTTAGCTCAATACACTAGATCATACATATTATTTGCTATAAATTTCTTGGCTAGCTAGATTTAGCGTTGTGCCAACACGATGCCACTAGATGGAATTAAAGGCATTTTTGTTACCTTAATAGTAATACATACATGGGTTTGTAATAATTATGCATATAGTAATGGATCAAACTACCTTGATCCTAGGAATGATGCCCATATTGTCGGTTATGTCGATGTCGTTTACCTATCCAACCCGCATAAGATGAGATCCCAAAGTGGTTGTCTTAACCATTTTGGGTACATTGATATCATGAAAGTCTACAATGTCACGCCCCGGTCCCGTAGGATCGATCGTCCTCTCTAAGGCATGATTCCGCGTGAGCCTAGATTGCGCTCACGCAAGGCAGGTTCCATAACGGCCGATTACAGGCTAAGCGACGAGGTCGTCGCACAGAAGTCCCAAGCAGAAATATTGAATAATAGCAGCAAAAATTTAAAGCAAAACAAAAGTCATTCAAAATGCTCTTTATTGATATTGAAACAAAGATTACAATATGGCACGAGGCCAAGATTACAATCACTCAAGCTTATTCTTCTCATATTACAAGTCACTTTGCTCTCTTTCATCTTCCAATACAATTTGAGTAGGCCAGCGGAGGCTTCAGATAGGCGATGTCCATACATTATGTCCCGTATAAGTCCAAACTCCATACGGCTACGTGCCTCGAAACGCCAAAAAACTTTGTGCAACATAATCCCTTTCTGATTGTCTTTCTATTCTTGCCTTAGGATCGATTTTAGGACAGACGCCTGGCCTATTTGTGTCTCTAGACCATCATCGTGTTATCGTACCGATAACTTCCTTATCCTTGTCTCTAGACCATTCTCGTGCTAGCAACATCAATGTATCGACTCGTGCTTGCCTTTTGGGATGCTACAAACATAATTCGTGTCATCGACTTAGTTCGTGCTTCAATATTGAGGCCGTGCCTCGCAAACTTAACCATACTTGTCTTACGGCCCTTCTCGACTTAACTCAGGATAACTCAATCCCGAATTACACAACTCTATATCATCGACTTAGTACTTGACGCCACATTCGTGCCGAAGCACGTATCCTTGCTATAGCTAAATTTTCGGCCTCTTAAGACTGGTGATGCAATCGTACATACCATCTTTACTTCATTCGTGCTATGCTTGCTCTTTCTTTGATTTCACCGACATCGTGCATACAGATTGCTGGTCAGCACGTCAACTTGACTATATGAAAGGTCACTAACAATTCAAGCCATCTTGGATATGTAGGTGGTACAAGACGAGGCCCTTGCAGCTAAGGGTAGCTAGCCCTGCTCAAGTCCTCGAATCACCGGCGGCATATTCTTGCCTAACTACCATGCTCCCCTCATTGGCTGATACGGTCCTATGCCCCAGGTTTTCGAATCGAGGGTACGAAACCTTATCGACAAGTTGTCCATGACCACGCACCTACGAGAACTTCTAGACTCAACGTAAACGCATGGCCTAACCGTTACGACTTAGTTTCCTTTGTTTTACTTCTTTTAATTTTCATACTTCTTTTGCAGAGCCTAAACCTGGGTTGTCTCGGTGATTGACCTACAGTCCCGACATACTTCTTCTTGGTGACTGACCTATAGTCCCAAATCTCGGCGACTGACCTATAGTCCTGACATATTTTTAGTGTTTCCATACTCTTATTGACTTAACTCGTGAATGGCTAATTTATAGCCTTCAAGCATAACTTGCACAAAATGTGTTCTTTTATGTGCCAATAGACCATGGCTAACTTTCTCCTGAACCAACCGTGGCTCGTGCCTTAAACCGACTTACGTTGTATGCAACACTATCGCCCAAGTCATACTTTATATGACGAGCCTTGAGATCGTGGGACTAAGTGACTTTGACAACCGCAGAAAGAGCGGGACAGTACTCGGAATGACTTCAATCGACCGACATAACTTGCCTAACTTAATTGTGCAACAACTTGACGAACAAAGGCTGCATCAAGCTTTGCCTCGAGGGAACGTGTCGTGCACGCGTTCGACTTGAACAACCAAGTTATTGTTAGGGTTATATACTAAAAGTATCACTTTTGTAGTAACCTTATTTCCTTAAATTTTGAATAAGAATCATATGGGCAAATATTTGCATATAGTATTTGTTGCAAGTGTTAATGCAAATGTCTGATATTCTATATTGTAGATAATATGGTGTATGGTGTCACACAGAAGATCATATTATCAGTTCCCTATGGAGTATATAAATAGTTCACAACCTAGATGGACTTAGACAATCTATTGGAAAGGTTGTAGTGTAATCTGGTATTAGTCTATCTTGACTATAGGTTTACACTAGTACACTTTGTATGTATTGAACAGGACCACTTGAGATTGTTCTCTTTGTACTGACTACATAAGAGAACAAATACCTCTTTTATTATGGATGCTTGTGCTCTTAATCCGGATATAATAACGGACATGTATATGCAGTGTGCATTACTTTGACTCATAAAAGAGTGAGATTCATTATGGATCAAAAACCTCTATAAATTGGGTAATAACATTGTAAGTACGATGGGTTGTTGATTATAAGTGGAATCTATGTCCCGATACATCGGGTTGATGATGTCCCCTTAAGGAGCTCATAAGGATTGTCATGTAAACCCTGCAGGTGGATTATATCCAACATAACAAATAAAGTTGAGCGGTACTACTTAAGGATAAAAGATGTCGAATCAATATAGTTGTCAGTAACTTAATTTGATCGACGGACATACGATATCTTAACATGGGGAGCCAAACGAGCATATAACAAAAGGAGTCCACAAACATAATTTAGGATTAGGGAGGTAGTGCAACAATAGCTCATTAGTGGACCGAGCTATTGTTAATGGGCATGGATTGTGTGTTCGGGCTGAACACGGGATATCCAGATCCGTTAGGAGGCCTAACCCTAATTTTTTCTTATGGTCCCTGCCGTAGCCTATATATATCCTCTATTCTCTGGCCGCCAGATTACTGATCAGAAATCTGAAACTTTCTCTAAATTCGTGATTCACGTAAGGAGAGAAAGAGAGGGTTGCCAAGGAGAAGAAAAGGTTGGAAGATTATCGCCCATACGACGTCCAACTTGAGGAAGGAATACGTACAGAAGATCTTGGGGTCGTCCGCTCGAGATTGCCAGGAATTACTTGTCTCCTTTTCGTCGCAGGTATAATTCGTGAACCCTAGTTTCCGCCTATGAAGGGTTAGAACACGTATTAGATCTGTTTAACTTTCTATCGATCAATACGCACACCAAAGGAAGGGTCCTGGGAATCCCCAGTTCCATCAATTGGTATCAGAGTCACTTTGGATCTACGTATTGATTGATACGTCCATGTTGTCAAATAAAACCTGCGCAGTATAATAGTCGGTAGATGTAGATCTGTTCTAACTCGGTTTTGCAGGCATCTTAGATCCAACTATTATGGTCTAATACATATTTTTTATTGTGTTGTTTAAACCACGGACATGTCGTGGATATTGGTGTTGCTGTGGATGTAATTAAAATCTAGATTATGTGTGAACTACTTCGGGAGGCATAGGATTGATGTAATTTTAATTATTTTTGATCAATCGTGATGGCGGTGGTGGCTGTTTCTGACGCGGCGCCAGATTTTGGATTCGGATAGTTGAGGACGGAGCAGCAAAGATGACCATAATAGTTGGATATTTTCTCTTATTTTTGTCATTTTACTTTTTCTGATTATGCATGTTTATTATTGTGTGGTTGTTTTTTTTTTGAAAAACCAAGCCTACATTAATAATGGACAACATGGACATAATATCAACTTGTAGAAAAATCCTTAATGTTAAATAACTAAGTGGGAGAGGATATTTATTTAGTATAAATCCTATGGTCTCCATTACTGGTTTGTATGTGATGTAATTATACTTGCGTGTTGGCTTTAGTGCTTTTTTCCATATCGGATGAGTATAATTATGGATCACCAGTACAAACTTCCTTAGGGATAATTGTAGAAAGTTACCTAGTATGTGTTCATTCTCCATCTGAAGGAACTCATTACAAGGTAATGAACTTAGTATTAAGTAATGGTATACACTTAGATACAAATAATAGTATCCTCCCCATCGGAGTCACTGCTATTATTTGTATGACCAGAGCAAGACCAGCATATTAATTTTATTTGTCATAAAGTTATATTGACATGATAGTAAAATTAATAAGAAAAATCTACTTGAACAAAGTTGAATTTGTATACGTCCACACTATCGTGGCATGCTAAATTCATGGTGTTCAAGGTGTTGGTGAATTTCTTATTATTGTTTTGAAGGAATCAATATTTAGTTAATTCAAAAAGTTTTTTTGCCCTACATAATTTTATTTATGTGATTCTTACGATTTCAAAAAATAGGTTCTTTTAGTCCACTTATGGTGATTCTTAAAGAAAACAAACTTACTGAACCTAATTATATTGACTGAAAACGTAATTTGGACATTGTTCTGACTGCTGAGGAGTACAAATATGTACTTGTTGAGGAATGCCCACCTAAGCCTGATGCTAACTCTGATGAAGAGGTCAAAGAGGCTTATAAGAAGTGGAAAAAGGTAGATGAGATGGCGCGGTGTTACATTCTGGCATCTATGTCAAATGTACTGCAACATCAGCATCAGACCATGGCCACTGCTTATGACATGATGTATAACCTCAAGGAACTCTTCGGACATCATAGTAAAGCAGCTAGGCAGTTTGCTATGAAATGTTTGATGAATACAAAAATGGCTGAGGGTACACCAGTAAGGGATCATGTTCTCAAGATGATGGGTCATCTGAATGAGATGGAGATCCTTGGAGCTGAAATTGATGGAGAATCCTAGGTCGATATCATTCTCGGGACTCTGCCTAAAAGTTTTGACAATTTCTGCCTTAATTACAACATGAACAAAAGGTTGTATAGTTTGGCAGAACTTGCAAAAGAGCTACAGGATGCTGAATCTCTCTTTAGGCAGATGTTTTTGTTTCTGAAAAGGCTTCTACTTTCAAGCCAAAAGGCGGTAAGCAGAAGAATAACATTCAGAAACAGGCAAACTCAGCAAAGAAGGGCATAGGACCTCAAGGCGCGGTAAAAAAGCCGAAAGGCAAATGTTTCAAGTGCAAAGGGTCAGGACATTGAAAGACTGATTGTCCACTTCTCAAACAAGGGAACAAAGAATGTATATCTCATTTACTAGGAGTTGAAACATGTTTAGCGGTGTTATCTACGGGCACCTGGTGTGTGGATACAGGAGCCACTAATCATGTCTGTAATACATTGCAGGGGTTCCAGAAAACCAGACGGCTCAGTGATGGAGAGATATGCTTGTTCATGGGTGATGCTACAAAAGTATCGGTCGTTGCATTAGGAGATGTTACTTTATCTTTTGGTAGAAATAAGTCTTTGACATTGAGAGATTGTCTTTATGCACCTTCACTTAGAAGGAATTTAGTTTCTGTTTCTATGTTAGTTAAGGATGGATATTTAGTTTATTTTAATGACAATATTGTTATTAGAAAGAATAAACATTTTATCTGTTCTGGTGCATTGGTTGATAATTTGTATGTCATTAATCATATTTCGCCCACAATACAACTTATGGAAATGAATAATATGTCATCTAACTTAAATAAGAGAAAAGAACCTTCTTGTATGAACCAAACATATCTTTGGCACTTGCGATTGGGGCATATTAATATAAGAAGGATTCAAAGACTGGTTGAAGATGGACCTTTGAGTTCATTGGAAGTTGAGGTACTACCAGTCTTTGAATCATGCTTGGAAGGTAAAATGACCAAAAGGCATTTTACGGCAAAGGGGTATAGGGCCAAAGATGTGTTGGAATTGGTTCATTCTGATTTGTGTGGACCCATGACTATCCAAGCTAGAGGTGGCTTTGAATATTTTGTCATATTTATTGACGATTATTCAAGGTATGGATACATTTATTTGATGTGCCGTAAGTCTGAGTGCTTTGAGAAATTCAAAGAGTATAAGGCTGAAACGGAGAAACATCATGGAAAATGTATCAAGTCATTACGATCAGATCGTGGTGACGAGTACCTCTTTGGAGAGTTTAGGGATTATTTATCAGAGGCTGGGATTGTATCCTAATTGACAGCACCTGGAACGCCCCAGCAGAATGGTGTAGCCGAAAGAATGAATAGAACTCTTATGGAGATGTTTAAATCAATGATGAGTTATTCGGATTTGCCAGATTCGTTTTGGAGATATGCCTTTGAGACTGCAGCTTATATTTTAAACTTGGTTCCTTCTAAGTCAGCACCTCTTACTCCCACAGAGCTATGGATTGGGCGTAAGCCTAGTCTGAAACATGTTCGCATTTGGGGTAGTCCAGCACATGTGCTAAATGGGAAATAGATAAGTTGGAATCTCATACAGAAGTACGCTTGTTTGTAGGCTATCCAAGAGGAACGAAAGGAGGTTTATTTTATAGTCCTAAGGATCAGAAGGTCATTGTTAGCACCAATGCCCGATTCTTAGAGGAAGACTATGTGATGAACCATAAACCCACAAGTAGAGTTATTATAGAAAAACTGAGACGTGAGACACCAAGTACTTCAGTACCAACAGTACAAGAGGATGAACCACAAATAACTGCACAACGTGTCACAAATGTTACACCACAACCGATAGTGCCTCGTCGTAGTGGGAGGGTTGTGATACAACCTGATAGATATATGTTCTTGGGAGAGTCGTCAGACTTCGTCCCTGAGGAACAAGATTATGATCCCTGTACCTACAATGAAGCACTCCAAGATAAAGATGCAGAGTCTTGGCAAAAAGCAATAATATCTGAAATAGAATCTATGGATTCTAATAAGGTCTGGGAGCTTGTAGAACCACCCATTGGTGTAAAAGCCATTGGATGCAAGTGGGTCTATAAGAGAAAAAGAGGATCAGACGGTAAGGTTGAAACCTTTAAAGTTCGGCTTGTAGCAAAAGGTTTTACTCAAAGAGAGGGTATTGATTATGAGGAAACATTTTCTCATGTAGCCATGCTTAAGTCTATCCGGATTCTTTTATCTATTGTAGCTCATCTCGATTATGAGATTTGGCAAATGGATGTCAAGACAGCTTTCCTTAATGGAAGTCTTGAGGAAGACATCTATATGAAGCAACAAGACGGGTTCATTGAAAAGGGCCAGGAGCATCTTGTTTGTAAGCTCAAGAAGTCCATTTATGGACTTAAGAAAGCTTCCAGATCTTGGAACATATGTTTTGATCAGGTGATAAAATCCTATGGATTTGATCAATGTTAGGATGAATCATGTGTATACAGAAAGTGTGACGGAAACGTGGTGGTGTTCCTAGTACTTTATGTGGATGACATCTTGCTCATTGGAAACAATGTGAAGGTGTTATCTGATGTAAGGGTATGGTTATCCAAACAGTTTGATATAAAGGACTTGGGAGAAGTAGGTCACATCTTGGGATCAAAGTTCTACGAGATCATAAGAAATAGATGTTGGGCTTATCCCAAGCTTCCTATATCGATACTGTACTAACTCGTTTTAGTATACAAAATTCTAAAAAAGGTTTCTTACCTTTTAGACATGGAATTTCTCTATCAAAGGAGCAGTGTTCGAAGACACCTAAAGAGATAGAGAACATGAAGGCAGTTCCTTATGCTTCAGCGGTAGGAAGCTTAATGTATACAATGCTATGTACGAGACCAGACATCTGTTTTGTCGTAGGCATGGTCAGCAGATATCAGTCTAATCCAGGACAAGAGCACTGGACTGTCGTAAAGCATATTTTGAAGTACCTGAAAAGGACTAAAAAGTATATGCTAGTTTACCAGGCAGATAGTTTAGTTTCCTTGGGGTATACAGACTCAGATTTTCAGTCAGACAGGAATTCCAGGAAATCTACCTCAGGTTATGTGTTTACTTTGGAAGGTGGAGCCATTGTGTGGAGGAGTATCAAGCAAAAATGTATTGCTGATTCCACCATGGAAGTCGAGTATGTGGCAGCCTCTGAGGCAGCCAAAGAAGCGATTTGGCCTAGAAACTTTCTGTTGGACTTGGATGTGGTACCTAGTTTGCCTAAGTCTATTACACTTTATTGTGATAATAGTGGTGCAGTTGCAAACTCGAAGGAACCACGAGCCCATAAGACAGGCAAACACATTGAGCGCAAGTACCACCTGATACGAGATTTCGTAAAGAAAAAAAAAAAGTTATTGTGATCAAGATAACATCAGCCGACAACCTAGCTGATCCTTTTACAAAAAGCTTACCAGCTAAGGCTTTTGACCGTCATGTTGAGGGAATGGGAGTCAGATGTGTAGCGGCATGGCTTTAAGTATAAGTGGGAGATTTGTAACAGTATACTGAAAAGCTATGCCTTGAGTATAAGTGGGAGATTGTTAGGGTTATATACTAAAAGCATCACTTTTGTAGTAACCTTATTTTCTTAAATTTTGAATGAGAATCATATGGGCAAATGTTTGCATATTGTATTTGTTGCAAGTGTTAATGCAAATGTCTGATATTTTATATTGTAGATAATATGGTGTGTGGTGTCACACAGAAGATCATATTATCAGTTCCCTATGGAGTATATAAATAGTTCACAACCTAGATGGACTTGGACAATCTATTGGAAAGGTTGTAGTGTAATCTGGTATTAGTCTATCTTGACTATAGGTTTACACTAGTACACTTTGTGTGTATTGAACAGGACCACTTGAGATTGTTCTTTTTGTACTGACTACATAAGAGAACAAACACCTCTGTTATTATGGATGCTTGTGCTCTTAATTCGGATATAATAACGGACATGTATATGCAGTGTGCATTACTTTAACTCATAAAAAGTGAGATTCATTATGGATCAACAACCTCTATAAATTAGATAATAACATTGTATGTATGATGGGCTGTTGATTATACATGGAATCCATGTCCCGATACATCGAGTTGATGATGTCCCCTTAAGGAGCTCATAAGGATTGTCATGTAAACCCTGCAGGTGGATTATATCCGACATAACAAATAAAGTTGAGCGGTACTACTTAAGGATAAAAGATGTCGAATCAATATAGTTGTCAGTAACTTAATTTGATCGACGGACATACGATATATTAACATGGGGAGCCAAACGAGCATATAATAAAAGGAGCCCACAAACATAATTTGGAATTAGGAAGGTAGTGAAACAATAGCTCATTAGTGGACCGAGCTATTGTTAATGGGCCTGGATTGTGTGTTCGGGCTGAACACGGGATATCCAGATCCGTTAGGAAGTCTAACCCTAATTTCTCCTTATGGTCCCTACCGTAGCCTATATATATCCTCTATTCTCTGGCCGCCAGATTACTGATCAAAAATTTGAAACTTTCTATAAGTTCGTGATTCACGTAAGGAGAGAAAGAGAGGGCTGCCAAGGAGAAGAAAATGTTGGGAGATCGTCGTCCACATGACGTCCAACTCGAGGAAAGAATATATATAGAAGATCTTGGGGTCGTCCGCTCGAGATTGCCAGGAATTACTTGTCTCCTTTCTGCAGCAGCTATCATTCGTGAACCCTAGTTTCCGCCTATGAAGGGTTAGAACACGTATTAGATCTGTTTAACTTTCTATCGATCAATACGCACACCAAAGGAAGGGTCCTGGGAATCCCCAGTTCCATCAGTTATTTGGGTGCCTAGACTTATATCCTAAGCTGTACAATATAGCTTTAACCCATGGGGCGAGCAAAGGCTATGCCAAGCCTTGGACGATAGGACTGTGCATGCTTTATCAAGCATTCATGCGGACGACGCCTATGACTTAGGCTAAGTTCTTTACTTCATGGCAACTCAAACCAACTTTTCTTCTCCCAAGCCACGGGACGAAGGATCGAGTGTCAATTTAAAAGCACGACGTGCAACATTTTTAAGCCAACCGTGGGACCTTTCCATATTATAACTCAATCCGACCCGACTTGGAATTATTCCCTTAGCTATGTGGATTCGTCTGTTTTATTATCAAGCCTACTTGTGCATTTGAAAAGTTTTATTCTATTAATGTGAAGGCCAAGCTTAGGCAAGTTCACCAAAGCCACCCACCTGAACG
Organism: Iris pallida; assembly: GCA_029216955.1. Lineage (NCBI taxonomy): Eukaryota > Viridiplantae > Streptophyta > Magnoliopsida > Asparagales > Iridaceae > Iris > Iris pallida. The sequence goes on along the minus strand of JANAVB010012236.1, from coordinate 41,895 downwards.
AGGGGTCGCCTCGACTGAACGGTTCTTTGAGCAGCCGTTGCATGGCTAAGTCCGAACGCCATCAGCGTTTCGATTTCTTTGATTGACTGAGCGTGACGGGGCCTTACATTATACACCACTTAGAAAAATTTTCTTCCTCGAAACTTACTGAGCACTCACTTATTGACTTATAACTTAATTCAACATCCAATGATTTTTACATTACACTTGGCCTATGCATTTTTTCAATCCGAGCCACGCTCGCACTACCAGTTATCCTTTCTTTGAAACCTATGATTTTGAAATCCTCGATAGCTCTCCGTTCCTTTGGTCTCATTTGAATTCAACGTATTACATAGTTGGATCGTGCACATATTTTAGGCGTCCCCAATATACATATATTTTAACCAAGCATCGTGATAGAGAATTCGTTATTTTCACTCGAGTCGGATCGTGCACATATTCAAGCGTCCCTGAGATATATGCATGTCAGTCGCAGCTCATGAGTGATATTTTTATACTCTAGAATCATTCCAGTCACCAATACCAATATCCAAACCAATCAATCCTCAAGATCAATCGTACCGTTGCTAACTCTCGCAACATGGACGTCTCGCCTAACCGCTAGGCCATCTCTCCAGGCTAAAGTCAATTATCAGTATTGGAATCACAGTTACCAAACAATAATATCAACACTGACCCTATCCTAAGGTCAAACCAAAGTTGATAGTTTGAGGTTTTCTACCCAAGCTCGCATCACACCGATTTCTAAACATCGAGCACCGATTTCTCCTACTCGCATTTGCAACACTTTGTCCCAGGGGTCCAAGTCATTCAGCAAAGCCATCCTACTTCAAGTTTTTCTCAACCAAGTCTCTTCCATATCGCTATCGTACATCCAAATTTATAATTCGTATAGTCTATCTCTTCGAACATGTTCAATATAATTCACCTATCCATTCTTTTCAAGTCAAGTACCCCAAAACACAATTTTGTCACTAAACCATAATTCTCATTCCATATTTCCTAAGTCGTTTATCACAATTCACGTATTAGATCACAAGGTCGTCTAGCTTAACAATATGTCACGTCCCGATCTCACGCAAGTTCGATTATCCAGGGTAGACATGAAATCACCATGCAACGCTCCCGCGGAATTATCATCCTCATCGGAATGTAACTCTTGTTGTGAGTCTAGACTAATTCATTCCCGATACGCAGATTGGATCTACTCAATCCACACAATTTACTTAATCGTCAATCACAAGTCCGACCAATCCTTGAATTTACCTTCGCATCAAACCACAAGTCGAGACAATCCAAATTACCATGCCCTGATCTTTCGAGTTCGATCTTTCCCGCGACATGAATCACCATGTCAGCACTCACGCAGAACGATCGACCCAAATTTGATGTGAGACATGTGCGAGGCTAGAGTTACACTCGCGCAAGACAAAATCGTCGATGTTGTGGTTATCAACGCTGTCACGCCCCAGAAATAGAATACTGGAGAGCGGGGGCAGACATAGCCAGCTACGTATATTGAAGTGCAACCCACCTCGCTATACGGTCACGGCTGTCTAGATACATGAGGGTTTAACTACAAGCCAACAGTCTCTTATGATCATGAACAACCTAGTGTCTCAATCACAAGTAAGTAAGTAAATGTTACAAGATGCAAGATCACCAAATATACAATAGTAAGGTATCCCAAACATTACATATTCAGCTGATCATGAAGCTAGTCGTTACAAAATATCAGGACTAGCAAGAGTTTAGTCATACATGATCAACCCTAGGATCTGTCAATCATGTTACAGCCCGTAGGCAGACAATAAGTAAAGTGAAATCGAGCTAAACATGTGCTCGTCGGCTAAACGCCTCAAAAGAATATTTTTACAATAAAGTGGGAGAGCCAAAAATAAACCCACCCGTTGCCCTGGTTACGTCTGGTGGTCACCATCGAGCTGGAAAGTCAGTAGATCCTCTGGAGCTGCTCCGAAATCTGGCCATACAAAACCAGCTGGGTCAGATCCCAGAAAGAGCAAGTGCCACAAAGAAAGCTTCACTCAGGAACTAAAACCAGCAATTAGCACAAGAGTATATATAAATAGTAAGAACTGGAAATATGAAAAGTCAGGATGATATACGACGAGATAACCATGGGACTATTCAGATAACTAGGTTACAACCCGTAAACCAAACAAGGACCGGGGTTGTAACCCTTCATCTGAACGAAACTTGGTTTCACACCATTTATCGGCAAGATAATATAAGAAATCAGGTCATGTAACAATCTTGTACAGGATCAAGACAAGGCTAGACTGGTTATGCCTCATCCAACAATCATGGCCAAGCGATAAGTATGGCTTGATACTTTAACTAACTAGGGTTAGCACAGGCCTAGTTACTAACAAGATGCAGCGAGATTATTCCACAGCCACAAGCCCTGCAGACCATCCAGGTTATCCAGGTCGAATATTAGGGGCTGAATTCAAGTGGGTACATCGTCCAGGAAACACATGTACCTTTAAGTGGCTTGGAGGGTGCAACACATGACAGTGTGCTGGAAATGTGCCCTACTCGACGGCAGGCTACAGATCCCAAGCGCGCCCAGGTAACGGGATCGCCTGTAGCTGGAAAATCTCTTCATGAGTATTAGATTATTCTAGTTATTAGCCTTAGTCGATTTGGTAGGCACCCCTGACCGTGGTACTCAGGGGTCCATGTCCTAGACATGATGCAAGACAATACTGGTTCATTTGTACAAGCACATTCGCCCACGGTGGCCAGGTTATTCATATCGGTCATGTCATGTCATGTTAGTTGTCGCAACAGCAATTCGAGATATATCATGTCAGGTATATTTGTCAGGAGTGCGCCATGACGGACCACTATCAGGTCATATTACTTGTCAAGAGTGCACCACTACGGGTCACTGTCGTGTTCATGCTACAAGTGCAGGATAACATAGTACAAGCATTTATCAAAAGGGCCAAGTACACTGAGGGCCACAAGATATGGGCTTAATTAATAACAATTAAATTATAATTCATAAAAATACAAGCTATGGAAGAGCCATGCGGCTCGGGCATATGCGGCCAGGAAGTGATCTCATGCGGCTGGGGAGGGAGCAGTCCATGCGGCTGGAGAGAATGGGCCTTATACGGCCGGAGGGAAAGGGAGTGCATGCGGCTCAGGGGAAGAAAGTCCATACAGCTGAATTCTATGCGATCTCATGCGGCTGGGGGTGACTGGGCCTTTTGCGGCTCAATATGGCGGGCGCATATGCAGCTGTGGGAGGGCAACGCTATGCGGCGGAAAGGGGGCATGAGCTTATGCGGCTGAAAACGGAGGGGGTCGTATGCGGCTGGAATGAGCAGAGTCCCATGCGGCTGCAGAAGATAGGTCTCATGCAGCTGGAGGAGATGGACCCTATGCTGCTGGGAATAACTGGAAGCATATGCGACAGTGAGGGAAGTCCATGCGGCTGGGTTGGTCAGGGCACATGCGGCTGAAAGGGGGAAAGCTCATGCGGTTGAAGGGGGAAAGCTCATGAGGCTGAAGGGGGAGAGCTCATGCGGCTGAAGGAACTGTTCTTCTTCTTCCAATTTCCGAGAAGAAGAACCTACAAGCCATGGCTTCCAAACTCCATAAATCCTTCATCCAGAATCCAAATCCGAACTTCCATAGGTCAAATTGGGGCAGAATAAAATTCTCTACAACATGGAACCATCACAAATTGATGATAACAAGATTAAATAGATCAAAACCCAAGGAATCCGAGAATACAATAAACTTAGATCTAGAAGAATTTAGCCATGGAAATTGAAAATGCCAAGCACTAAAGTGTGTTAAAATGCTGTGAAGACACTACAAGAAAATATATCTTTTTCGACATTTATTTACCCGACGTTTATGTTAACGTCGGCTTAGGTATGATATACCGTCGCTTTGCAGTAAACGTTGATAAAAATCGACATTTTTTGTTAAACGTTAGGAATTACTGACGTTTATATCCCGACATTTATTGTTACGTCGGCATAGACATGATATGCCAACGTTTCGCAATAACTGTCCCAAAAGTAGCCGACATTTATAATGAATGTCCAAAATTTGTATCTTATTTGTATAAATGTCTGTTGTGCTGACTAAAAACTGAAAGCAATGAATAAGGAAATCGTGGATTTTTGATACATGGCAAAGAAAAGGAAACCAACACTAATTAATATTTGGTTTCCTTTCCTTCCAATATTTTCTCTTCTTATTTATTTCCCCCCTAAACCCCCATAAGCTCCCACGTACCAAAGAACCCTTCCCATCTCTTTGATCTTATTTTTGTGCCCCTAAACCCTAGCCAGTGCTGCCTAAATCTGGTAGCCATGTACCCTAACGACGACAACCCTAGCCGCGACTACAAATCCTATCCGACGACCAACCTATCCGACATCCCCAAACCCTAGACGGTGGTTCCAAACCGTACTCGACAGCCCCAAACCTTCGGTTGCAGAATTTGAAGTGAATAAAGGCATCACCTACGAATTTTCCTTCACATGTAAGTATTTAATGACATTTTACTGAATTTGATTACTTGTTGCCTATTTTTTTTGTCTCGCATGAATTTTTTTTGTTTGTTGATTCCAATTTCCCCAGACACATTTAATTGGTAATGATAGTTCATGTTTCTCTGCTTCATGATTTATACTACAAGTCTGGAATTCCAATTTATAATACCAATCAGAACCTAATTCAACTTGAAATTATATAGCCAAGTTCCATTGAAATCTTTATTTTCCTTGAAATTGTATACATGGGTATAGCAGAACTGGTGTTGCATCCGCACTGAAACTGGAAAAAAGGTATGGAATTCGGTTACAATCAAATAACCAATCTGTCTTTATAGGCATAACTATCTAAAACTTTGTTCTGTTTACTGTCAGATTGCATCTATAAACCTCTTATAGGTAACATGAATGAACAATCTCATTATTGTGTGTTCTTCCCAAAGTACATATTGATCATGTTCTTGAATGTTAAATCTATTAGAAAATTAGCTCGTGTCAGGCCGCCACATGATAGTACATGCCACATTCACATCCAAATGGTACAAAGTGCAGTGTTGTGGACTAATGCTTAATCTCCCTTCTCTGTTTGCTTAAAATTAAAGCTCAAAAGTGACAATTGAAGATGTTTCAAAACAAAAAGCATATATTACAGTTCATACAAACTTCAATAATTAGTAAGCAATATTTAGTGTTTAACAAGAAGGATATGACAAGGATTAAGTGTGGAAATAGATATCGACAATGGAAAAATTAGGATACTTTGACTTCCATCATTTAGCAGCAAGTCATGAAGAGATAATTAAGATGTTTAAGCGTATCCAATCACGATTGTAGGAATTTAAGATTAGATAACTGCTTGAAACAGAATTGGTCACAAACAAGGGGAAAACCTTAAGAAAATGACTAGGGACTATGTGTTGACATGGCAAAGATACAAAACATGGCTATTTGGATGCAACATCATTTCTGGCACGTCTGTGTATATTTTGGAGTATCTGTCTTGCATGAGCACAGAGACGACACGACAAAGATACAGACATGACCACAGGGATGCAACACCAGTTCTACTATACCCATGTATACCTATAAGATGCCTATAAAGATAGATTGGTAATTCAACTTGAAATTCTATAGGTTCTTGCAACCAGAATTCCATACTTTTTTTTTGCAGTTTCAGTATACTGCTACAATATCTAATCATTTTTATAGCCTTCGTTGGCATATTAGTAAAGTGATACTAGTCGATTGGATTCAGAATTTTTTGGTGGTTGAATTCTTTTTTTCTTGGTTATAAATTGAACATTAGATTGGTTTTATAATTTTTTTCATATCCAAAAGTTGACTTCCATACTTGATCACTATCTTTCTTCAGTTTGTTGCTTGATATGACTAAAAAAGTATACGTATTCTATATTATTAGAAATTAGTAATGCAAAATTGAGTAACTTGGCTAGAATTAGGTAGAAAATTGGTGTCTTACTGCTCATTTTCTTTAGAAACTATTAGTTTGGTTGACTAAATTATAAAGAAGTTGGTTTGCTCTGGTTTTACAATTTTCATCTTATATTACTCTTGTAGAAAAGTGATGTTTTAGTAACCTGTACCGAATTTGTTAAGTTATGTTTCATCATGAAAAGTTATGTTTTAGTAATCTATACTAAATTTGAAGCTTAGACTAAGCTTATACTGCTCTAATAGACTAAATTTCAGTAATTTGTACTAAACATGATAAGTTGTGTTTCTAGCTTACAGGTTCTTCCTTCCTCCTGAGATTGGCCTTAAAAAGTCCAAATTCTTCTTATCTTAGTATCATTTTAACTTTTTTATTTTTATCGCCAAGTTTCTCAAAGTATGTGTCACCTTAGGATTTTGCAAGTACGGATTTCGAAGGGATACTTAGCAACATCATACAAGTTGCCAGATAACCTAACACAATATAATCTAGAATTGCTAGGTTGTAGACTGTGAAATTGTATTTTAGAATGTTGAAATTAGTGTTTTGGTGGTACAATGGACCAAACATGAAACCAAAATAGGATGCAAACACCAAACTTGGACTGTGAACTTGAATAGAGAAATTATACATGTGGCATAGGGCTTAATACATAAAATGGAAATTAAAATTTGCTTCCCCTCACAGATGTCTTCACCATTGCCTCTATCCTTTTATGGGAACTTTTACCAATAGAGTGTATACCATCTCCATTAGGCGAATCATGTGACCCATTTGATCAATACCGATATTCTCGATCTATCTGCCTTTTGAACTCTTGCATCCTTTCCGAAAGGGTAGCCTGCTCACAGTTAGTCCTTTATCGCGATTGATGCACATAAGCCAGAACCTTTAGAATCACAATAATTCCATGAAAACTACTAGTAATTTTTAATAAGCCAAATGTTATGCATAAACCAAATGCTACGCTTGGATCCAAAAGGGACAAATCTGTTTCTGATCGAAATAATAGTAAGAAATGCTTCTGGTTCCTGCATGTAACATCGAAAAATATCTTCAGTATGAAAACATTGCTTGGAGGAAAAATATAGTAAGATTGTAAAAGCATGTAAGAGAAAAGAAAACTTATCTAATTGTAGGTGATCCAATCGACATGGTGATTACTATTTCATAAATTCCAAAATTTCTAAAAAACAATATATGAAATGCTTAAAATTATATCTAAATATATTAAAAAAAAACTTTTCTAATTTAGTAACAAAAATTTGTTTTCTGATACCAAAAAAGAATAAAATACTCCGATCCGAAACCGCAGATATCATTGATCCCGATACTCATTGAAAGGGTTTGATTCCGATTCCGATACCACAAACCTTGGTTGAAATATGAAATAGGGCAATTTCTATTGCTTTGGTTCAGACTTGTAGAACATTTAATTAGACTGTAGACAAACAAATATAACCACATTCGAACTTGAGATGTGCACACTCAGCCCTACCTATTAAAATAAATATAGCTAGGGTTCAATGCGACTGCACAAGAAAGCAGGGATGCCAAAGTTGCTCATTTCATATAGGCAAACCCCAAGAAACAACAGCATTCTCACCCATGTTCTAATTTGAATATAAGCATCAGAGAATATTGCTTCACATAAGCTAATATTTACAGGCTAAAATATGTACCAATAAATAAAACATGTACCTATAATTGATTTGATTTGTTAGATTTTAACATGAATTCATTCACAGAGTTTCAGATTTTTTAGTCAAGTTTGTGTAGGATGTTTAACTAAGAACCAATAAATAAAATGTATAAGATGCGTCAAAAGGAACTTGTGACTTAAAGAAGACAAGGGCAATAGAAACTTTCATTTCTCCGACATTGGGAAGGGTGCAATTTGGACTCATATAAAGGTGAAGTAGATGAATAGCCACCTAATACTACTAAATTATCTTACTTTGCAATTTACATATATGAATAAATTAGATAACTTGTCTTTTTAACTTGTCATTTTAATAGGAATATACAAATGCCATGGATCAGATGTGGAAATTTTTGATGGAGTCAAACTTGTCTCTTCCAGCTGCACCAGCAGCTCCCTCCAGCCATGATGCTAACAACATTTTCCAGGTCAAGCCCAAAAAAGCACATTAAAACCAGCTAAGCTTCACTGTTGTACTGTCACATTCCACTTTTTTTTATTCTACATAGCTATATACAATTCATGTTAGTTTTCATGGTTATATGTTCATGGTAGCTTTGAAGGGACTTCTACTGTGAAAGTGTTTGAAATGCGATTAGTATGGATGTGCCAATACTTTCTCCCGATTAGCTGATTATATATAGAACTTGGTTAAATGGTAGAAAATAAAGGCTTTTATGACCTATTTTTACCTGGATGTTGAATGCGACACAGAACAACGACACAAACATAATCTCTATTTTGGTGTGTCTGGCCTAATATGTTTTAGAGTGTCCATGAATTGTCTAATACATGTCCGACACAACATGATCATAATTTTTGGAGTGCCTATGCTTCTGCTACTCATTCATGACCCCTCCAGGAAACATTAATAGTTTTGTCAAAATGGGACACAACATTCCTTCCCAGGATGCCCGACATCTTGGTGGTCTACGTTGCACAGGTTGCCCAAAATTTCACATGGTTTCCTTATACCTTCTAGAGGTGGGTATTGATAATGATATCTTCAATACTAAATTGTGAATCTCGTAGTAGGCTTGTTAAAATGGGACACATTTTGGACTCTGCATGTAATGATCAAGACATCATAGCAAAGGGTGTAAGTAATAATAAGCCTATCCACATCAACAAATAGTGTTATCGATCATAAGGTGTTTTATTTTTACATGAACGTGTTCTAATTCTTTTGAATATTATGAGTGAACCTCTGTTAATTCTATGCAATGTGATTAGTTGAGATTAAATTTAGAAGATTCTTCTGAATATTATGAGTGAACCTCTGTTAATTTTGTGCAATGTGATTAGTTGAGATTAAATTTAGAATCATCAGAATAAGAGAAAGTTATGTTGCATGAATATTATAGAAACATGAGACAACAAGATAGAAAATTAAAAATACATCAGCAAGACAAATTTAGATCGAACAAGGTATTAGGTAAAGAAAAGGGTAGACGTTGAAAATAAATATATATAGCATATTCACTTTAATGTCTTTGCCTAAACCAGAAACAAAAAAGGTTAATATATGGGGAGATTTGAGAAAGAATTAAATAATTCTTTACCACTAGAAATGAAAAGACTATTTCATATATGAGTGGATATACTTAGTTGAATGGTAAAAGACTATTTAAAAATTATGAAATTTGTACCTAGTGCTTAGCAGAATTTGGAGAACCCTAACCATATTTTTTTCCAAGTTGCTGTTGCCATGAGTCCTAATTTTGGCACTGGAAAAACCCTTGGTTTTAATCCTTTTGTATATTCCTGAGTTGCAAATTTACAAATCAGGATGTCACAAGGATATTGAAAATCCCATAGTAAACTCAAAATATGCAGCTACTCCAAACATTGCAACTCCTACACTAGTTTTTCTTATTAGAAAGTTTAGGTATCATTCATATTCATATATAGAGTTCGTACATATACAATATGGAGATTTAGGTAGTTTGGGTATTCATTCAACTGTATATTTCGACCATTATTAGAATATAGCTTCAAAATAACTTTGTTTGTAGTGTTACTATTTTGTATGCTTATAATTATATAGACATCTTATTTTATTTTCTCCTCTTTTTTGTCACTCTATTATGTTCATTAATCCATGATCTCATGTCTATGGATAGGGTGAAAAAGAATTTAGCAGATGAGAATGTCAACTTGCGCGGTTTGTACTCTTAAAAAAACATTCACTTTTGACTTGTATGTCCTAATTTTAATAGTTCTCATCTTTTTTACAGGTTTTGTGCATGGTTAATTCACTTATGTGCGTTCACGAAGATGACCTATTTTTTTACTTTCAATGGACTAGTATTTGGGAGAATGAGTAAAGGTAGACTATTGACATGTACAGAAATATTTTGGTTGGTTGATTGGTTGTGGATGCATTTATATATTCATGAAGACATTTAAATTTTTTTTATACCAAATGGTAATTGTGCATATATATTATATGTGATTGTAGCAAATATTGTATTTTTGATTAGAAAAAAATGTTCATTTTGTTGTTCTTTATATGTGTGCAAATTTCAATACTGAGATAAAAGTTGGAAATATTTTAGAGTTAATTAAATCTGACATTTCCAATCAAATGTAACAAATTCTAATATTTTGTGAAAATATTGGAAAAGTTAAATTCTCGACATATTTGCTAAAATGTTGAAATTTTTCCTATGAAAACAAATTCCAACATTCTGGATAAGTGGTTAAGTTTGCGACGTGTTTGTTAAAACGTTGGAAAGTTATCATCTATTTAACTAAACCTCAATTTTTTTGGAAAAGGTTGGGAATGCAAATCCCAACAATTTGCAAAAGGTTGGGAATGAAGTTCGTTCGTGACCTTTTTTAAAAAATGTAGGGAAAATGTCAGCCATTATTGCACAATTACCGACGTTTGTAAAGGTTACTGCAAATCCCAACATTTATCTGGGAATGGTTGGGAAAACAAATCCTAACGTCTTACAGAAACGTTGGGAATGAAGATAGTTAACCGACATTTTTTTAAACCGTTGGGTAAGTGTCACCCATTATCGAACAATTCTCGACGTTTAGTAAACGTTGCTGCAAACGTCGTCATAACCTATGCCAACGTTTAGCCCAAACGTCGTAAATTCCCAACTAGAGCAACGACGACGTTTACAGGAAACGTTGAACAAATGTCGGCTAAACCTATGCCAACGTTTATGCCATTTTTCTCGACGTTTATAAAACGTTAGGAAAACCCAATTTTCTTGTAGTGAGAAGAGAATGGAACAATAAAACTTGAGTTCCTCCATGAAGTAAGATGCACTTGCCTAAGCTCTCCCTCTCTCTCTCTCTCTCTGGTAGGTGAGGAGTAATGGTAGGGAAGAAAAAGAGTAAATAAGGAGAGAGAAAGGAGTGGGGGTTAATAAATGGTGAGGGTGGTGGTAGGTAAGTGGGTTCTTCCCTTGGTTCATGATGAACCAAGGCAAACCAAGCCTTGCCGAACCAATCCAAGGTAAACCAAGCCATGAAATACCCAATAAACCAAGCAAGAAGATATGTAATACAAGACTAAATACGTGCACGTATTCCAAAATACGTAATATGAACCATAGGCATTACAAATGCAACCATCAAGACACAATCATTTTCATCCTACATTCATTTCAATCAAAATCCTAAGTATAGCATCCATCAGAACAATAACACTTGTACGATCGTCATTCCTAGAATTAGAGTGCCCCCGAGTTATCGCATATCAATCTTTGATATGCCTCAATACCATCGATGATATGCATAGCCTGACGATCTTCATTTGCGACGAATTTCGAGTCGTACGACTAATGCTATCATCCGAACTGGATACACCACATTTTCTCGATATTCAAGATCAATTCGATCGTTATCCCTCAAACTAGTTACATGATCAATTCGTCCAAAATCAAAATCGTGTATATCCATCCGACTATCTTAAGTCATCAAGCAACATATTTACTTAAGTTGTACCGTTCTATGCTAACTCAATCATCGAGAAACATCTATCCCAATTTCTTATAGCCATTCTTAATATTCGAATTATTCTTATGCACGCTATCTGTAATGCCCCAGAACCAGAATACTGGAGAACAGGGGCGTACATAGCCAGCTACGTATATTAAAGTGCAACCCACCTCGTTATACGGTCACAGCTGTCTAGATACATGAGGGTTTAACTACAATCCATCAGTCACCTATGGTCATGAACAAGCCTATTGTCTCAATCTCAAGCAAGCAATAACAGTCACAAGATGTCAGAGCACCAAATATACAATAGTAAAGCGTCCCATACATTACATATTCGGATGATCATGAAGCTAGTCGTACAAAGTGTTAAAACTAGCAAGAGTTTCAGTCATACATGATCAACCCTAGGATTTGCCAATCATGTTACAGCCCGTAGGTAGACAGTAAATAAAGGAGCAATACGAGCTAACACGTGCTCGCCGGCTAAACGCCTCAAAAGAATAATTTTTACAATAAAGTGGGAGGACAAAAAAACCCACTCGTTGCCAGGGTTACGCCTGGTGGTCACCATCTGGCTGGAAGACAGGTAGATCCTCTGGAGCCGCTCCGATATCTGGCCATACAAAACCAGCTGGGTCAGACCCCAGAAAGAGCAAGCGCCACAAAGGAGGCTTCACTTAGAAACTAAAACCAGCATATCACAATAGAATATTAAAGATAATAAATAAAGAACTGATAATAATAGAGATAACAACAGTAAATTGAGTACGAGGAAACCATTCAAGTAGCCAGGTCACAACCCTTAAACCAAACAAGGACCGGGGTTGGAACCCTTCACCTGAATAGAAACCCGTCTCAACTACTTGTTGGTAAAGTAATAAGACAACAAACGAAGAGAGGACACAGAACTGCTCCGGGAGCCAGGTTACAACCCTTAAACCAAATAAGGATCGGGATTGTAATCCTTCGCCTGAACAGAACTGGACCCCTGATCTTTATTGTTAAGGCCAGTATAAATAATCATGCTATTGAAGTAAGGTAAAACTTGACAAGCATGGCATGGGGTGCAATAGGACAATTGTCACCCCCAGTTTCCAGAAACAGGAGTATTTTTGTTATTTTTTTCATTTTTATTATTTTAAAATTATTTATTTATTTATTGTAATATTTTGGGGTTATTTGAGTCGGGTTCGAATTTCAGCTCAGTCCGACTTGAAATGAAGACCCGGGGTAGTTTTAACTCTAGTGGACCCATACACTAGTTAGCCATGGCCCACATGTCATTTATATCTAGTTAGTAACTAGGCTAAATTATTTGGATTAGGATTTAATTGATTAGTGTGTTGGAATGACCAAACTAGCCTCCGACTTAAATCATTTTCCTAATACTAATAGAATAGGCTAGAGGGGGGTATTTTAGGCATTGCAAATAGGGTCCATAGCAGCCCATAGCAGCCATTTAGGGCCGGCCACCATAGTATGGAGAGGCTCCATCATTCCATCATTATTCCCTCTCATTTTCTCTCTCTTGTTCTTCCCCAAATTTCTAGAGAGCAACCTCTAGTGATTTCATCTCCAAATCCATCATTTCTTCCACCAAATCTTCTTTTCTCCTCCTCTACTCCATGAAAGGAAGGTGCTAGCCAAGTTTGGAAGGATTCGGAGCTCGTTTGTGTCCATTTGGAATCTCTACGTGTCGGGAGGCCTTTTTCCTTTGAATCTCTCTCCCGGAAGGTATAACATCTTCTCTAAACCATCCATTCATGCATATAGATCTATTTTCGACCCATAGGAATGAACCCCATGGTTTAGTGTCCATTTGTGTCCATTTTGTGTCCATTTGGACACTTGTAGAGGTGTCCTATGTGTAGGTTTGTGTCCATGTGGGAAAACCCCTATTTGGACACATGTGGGATTATTGTGTAATTGATTTAATGTTGTTTTAACTTTATTTCCAGATTTTCTAGGTGTTTAGGAATGAGTTTTCTAGGTATCATATTGTATCATATTACCTATATCAATATATTAATCTCTATATGGTGATATATATATATATTAATCTCTATATATATATATATATATATATATATATATATATATATATATATATATATATATATATATATATATATATATATATATATAAAGGTGTTTAGGAATGAGTTTTCTAGGTATCATATTGTATCATATTACCTATATCAATATATTAATCTCTATATGGTGATATATATATATATTAATCTCTATATATATATATATATATATATATATATATATATATATATATATATATATATATATATATATATATATATATTTATATATATAATATGGTTGATATATATGGATATATATATATATGTGTTATGTTGGTGTGTATATTGTGTTGGTGGTGGGTTATGTGGTCGGCCAAGGGAGGAGTTTGTGTTGTGTGTGGTTGTGCATAGCAGGTGTTTGATTATATGTGTGTGTGTGTGTGTGTGTATGTGAAGGACTAGTGTTTGAGTGAATGCTAGAGAGGGTCTTTGAGTGTGGAGTATAGAAGAATTAGAGAATGGGAATGGGAGATTATAGAGGGATAGAGAGAGTGCAATGTGAGGGGGAAATGGGGGAGGCACTGCCCTAAAAATAGCAGTCATACCAGTCCCAAATTGCAACCAAATCAGTCCCCACACAGGGGACTGAGGTGGAGGAACAGTCCCCACACAGGGGACTGTTATTAGCAGCAGCAGTAGCAGTTAATACTGCTACTTAATGGCAGTTTTCTTGGTTTTGCTTTGGCAGCAATGTGAGGGGGAGTGCAGCCCAGTTGAGTCCCCTACACTGCTGTCCATTAGTCCCTTAAACCCATTCATTTCAGCCATGTGATCCCTTACACCACTGTCCAGATTTTCCTAATCTTGTGGCAGTCCAAATTGCCACAAGAAAGCCCACACTTCTGCCACCATTCAGCCTATACATAGCCACCCTAAACCTGTCCTATTTAGCTCCATTTCAGCCCATTGGGCAGCCTATAGAAGCCTTAAACCTGTCCTAAATCAGCAAACATTTGGTCCACTCATTCACCCATTTAATAGTCCAAATATTAGCCCTTGTATTGTCCAACTTCAGTCCTATATGGCTGTCCAAAATGGACAGCCATGTAGCTCTTTTTAGCCTACATTCCTGTTCCCTATACCAGCCAAGAACCCCTACACACCAGCCTACAAACCCTGTCCAAACAAGTCCCTTACCTGTCCCCTTATCAGTCAAGATTTCACCTTAATTGCTGTCCAACACACCCCCCTAAACATGTCCATTTTCACAGCCTTGTAGCAGTCCAAAGCATGCCACATTCAGTCCCTATGTGTGAGTGAGATTAGTGTGTGTTGTGGCCTTGTATTTGAGTGTGAGTGTGAGTATAGATTTGGGTGTAGAGTGAACCAAAACCATTGTGAGCCTGTGTATATATATATGTGTGTGTATATAGGTATTTGTGAGTGTGAGTGAGTGGTGTGGGTGAGTGCTAGAGAGATGTAAGGATAAATTATGATATTGGTAAGGTAAAGGTAAGGTAATGGGTAGATAACCAACATGTGGTCTAAGATGACTTAGATGACCTAGATACTAGGTTTTCTTGGTAGGTAATATTAATATAGGGTAGTATCTAGCTATCCTAGGAAACCTAGGCTAGTATTCATAGGTTAGAGTGGTATTGTGCAAGGTATAGGTATTTACCTTGGTAAGGGAAATATAGGCAATGTCTAGAAATAGGGTATTTGAGTTTGGAGTCTAAGATAGAGTTAGAACTTGGTTCCCTTGGTTGGTAATGATCAAATATAGTGCTCATAGACTAGTTTTGACGTCGGTTGACCATTTTGACCAAAAGTCAACAAAAGTCAACCGAGAGTCAAACTTAGCCTTTAAGCGACCAGATTTGACCAAAACCAAACCAGAGTTGACCAGTTGACTGAAAGTCAATAGTTGGTCAACATGTGACTTGTTTGACCTAGTGTTGACTCCGTGTTCACCAGAGTTGACCAGAGTTGACTTTTTGGCCAAAAGTCAACTATAAGTCAACCCTTGACCCAAATTGACCTAGATCGACTTGGATTGATTTCCTATGACCTTGTTTGACCTTGATTGTCCTAGTATGACTCAGTATGACCTAGTTTAGCTTGGTGTGACTTAGATTGACTTAGATTTGACCTAGATTGACCTAGATTCATTTAGAATGCATTGTAATGCATCTTATTATCATTTTTGGACTCATAGTGACTTGTACTGTTCTATAGGAGACAGACACCACTCCTCGGACAGTATATTCTCTTCAGACACTCAGGTTATCAGGCGAGTACATTCTCTGACCGTTTCATACTTGTATGGATTTACATTCTTGCTCTAGATTACTGTACATGATGCTGACACGATCTTTATCACGGATTGGTACTATATGGATCTTCTTCTGAGATGTTATCTTCTTGTATTCACTAAGTACATATTGTGATGTGCGTTTCACTTACATGTTATATTTATTGAATACCCTTATCATTGTACACTCATTGTGCATATTGTACTCTCAGTATCACATTGAGCCATTGTACAAGCCATTGTACAAGTCATTATACAAGCTATTGTATAAGGTAACGTAACTGAATTGGATCCTTGTGTATTGATTGGGGAGGGGGAGTAGAAATGGTTATGTGATCAATCGTATTGTATAAGAAATTATATATGTCCATTGTACACCCACGTACAAAGGAGTCCCATTTTATTGTATAACCTAACCCGTTTACATACCATATTGTGCTCTAAAATCACATGTTCCTTACAGTTCTTACTTATCATATTTAGATATTTCATGCTATCAAATCTCTACTGTTTTTCATATATCTTCTTCTTTTAGTGTTTCATGTACTTTACTCTATTGCATGCTTTATATTTCCTAACTCGATATGAACTGCGTGAGATGTTTTGTGCACACTCCCGTCCTGACTGGACCTGTTGAAAATATTACAGAGGATGAGGAGGAGGCCTGCATAGACACCTACTATGGGGCAGCTGTGGATGCCATGCGTGACCCAGATTTCCAGCCTGATCCACTAGCTTAGAGACTGAGGCTCCCTAGTCTAGGTTTTCTATTATGTCATTTGCGATCTAGATTGTATATATTCTTTCATTTCAGTGTTAGAGTCTTGTATTGAGCTGGATGTTCTGATTTGTTATGTCAGTAGACACTTAGACTCTCTGGTTGTATTTATGTGGTTTTTCCTTCATTCCAGTATTTATCTATCTATCTTCCTATCTTTTATTCTGCTTTAGATGTGATTGAGACTGTATATTGCTATGTCACCTCCATTCGGAGTGTATATACTGTACAGGTACCTTTATATTGTTAGATGATTGACCTAGGACAGTGTTCTACCGCCGACACTGCGGCGTAGGCTGGACGTTGTTACGTTCTCGTGCCCACACAGTGGGTGTGGGTCGTGACACGTTTTTAGTGGTGGCCCACGCAGGTCAAGTTTATGTAGTGGTATTCGAACTAGAGTATCACTACAGCCTACAATAGGATTAGGATATTTTGAAGGTACTCAATCACACTAGGAAAAACTCATATCAAATTCATACCATCTCAGTTCTTGCTGATATTGTTCTCCTTGAATATAACTGTCCTCCTTTGCTATTTTGACTCATTCTCAGCAATTGTTTGTTTGATCTGTCTTCAGGATGGTGGAGACGCGATTACAGCGTGCCATTCATGGAGATACTGTAGAGGAGACTGCTACCTCTCAGCCAGTTCAGCAGGGTCGGGAGGCTATATCTCCTGCCACCTCTGCTCATATTGGGACTTTAGCAGCAGCAGCAGCTGAGGGTATGCCTTCACCAGTTCGGAGACAGGACCCAGTCATTCCAGAGGTACCGTTCCAGCAGCCGTCGCCTACAGGAAACGTGGACGCAGCTCAGATGTTCGCGTATTTCCAGCAGTTCATGGACCGACAGCAGGCTCGACAGGACAAAGGCATGGAGTTGGTCATTTCGACAGTTGCAGCCCGACCAGTGGTGCAGCAGCCAAAGACACCGGGGATCGAGCAGTTTCAGAAGATGAGCCCAGAGACTTTCTGGGGACAGAGGGGATCCTATATGCCGATGAGTGGATCGAGCACATAGAGGAGATCTTCTGCTTGGCCAGGATTCCAGCAGATCTTCAGATCGAGGCCGCAGCTAGCCGGATGCGCGATCTTGCTCGTACCTGGTATCAGTCGGACCCCAGGGTGGGGGTAGCCGGACAGACTTGGAAGGAGTTCAAGGGCTTCTTCAAGAAGAAATTCTTCCCAGATTCAGCGCTCAGAGCTTTAGAGTCGCAGTTTGAGAGCCTAGTTCAGGGGAGCCTGTCAGTGGAGGAGTACGCTGGGGAGTTCGGTCGCCTCAGCAGATTCGTGGAGGGTTTGAGCGAGGCGGCGAAGGCCCAGAGGTACCGGAAGGGTCTGGTCAAGGAGGTCAAGTCCTTGACCAAGGGCAACAGGGATGCCACATTCGAGAAGATTCTAACGGGAGCTTTACTGGCTGAGGATGATCTTGAGCTTAGGCTCAAGAGAGGACGAGACCCAGTTGGGGGCACCAGTAGCGGAGGACCGACCAAGAGGCCGCACGTTCAGCATCAGTTTCAGCAGCAGTATCAGCAGCCGATGCCAGGCATACAGTTTCAGCAGCAGTATCAGCAGCCGATGCCAGACATACAGTTTCAGCAGCAGTACCAGCAGCCGAGGGCTCAGATACATCAGCTACAGCAGAGGCCTATTCAGTATCAGGGTCAGGGACATGTGCAGTATCAGCAGGACACCGTGTGCAACTTCTGCAAGAAGCCAGGCCATTGGTGGAACGATTGCAGGAAGAGACTGGGTATGTGTTTACTTTGCGGGTCGTGACACGTTTTTAGTGGTGGCCCATGCAGGTCAGCAAAGCATCAGTGTAGAGAGTGTCCCCAGAACCCGACACCATTGGCTCAGGTAGCACCAGGAGCTAGGGCTCCGGCAGGGCAGCAGAGGGGACCACCATTGCAGACTTAGCAGCAGAAGTTTTTCCAGCATCAGCAGCAGGCCAGGGGAGGCCAGCCAGGGGAGGCCAGCCAGGGCAAGCTTTCGCCATGTCAGCCGAGGATGCTCAGGCCGTTGGAGATCTAGTTGCAGGTTCCGTTCTTTGATTCAATTCTGCAATTCCTATCTTGAAATTCAGTTCCATCTATTCCTATCTGCTTCTTCATTGTTGATAAGTTTGATCTGGTGTTTCAGTATGATTTAATTTTCTTCTGAGATAAGTCGTATGGGCTAGGTCGCCTCGATTATGAGATTTTGGAATCCTCTAGGGTCATGCTAGCAGGCATAGTGAGGACATATAGTCGGACTATGGACGTATTTCTCGGGTGTGAGAATTTAAAGTTTTCGCTGCCAAGCACGCGGCAATGCGAAAATTTTAAATACCATAGTTCTAGAGGTATGTACCATAGTTGAGGACTCTGTGATTATCGTAGCCTTGCTCACTGGCATGACAGAGATTCTGAGTATCATGATGATTGGATAGACGCATATGGTTATCGATTTGTATGATTTTCTGTGGTTACCTTGTTTTAAAATTTTTGGATGATTTCTTTTAAGGTGGATAGACTTGTAGCTTCTAATTGAGTGTAATTTTAAAGTTTATAAATTTAGTCATTTAAATTCATGCTTTGATTCTTGAGATTTTGATGATTTTAATTTTTAGCCATGACTTATGATTTTGATGTTTTACTATGGTTTGGTTTTAATTTCGAGGACGAAATTCTTTTAAGGTGGATAGATTTGTCACCCCCAGTTTCCAGAAACAGGGGTATTTTTGTCATTTTTTTTCATTTTTATTATTTTAAAATTATTTATTTATTTATTGTAATATTTTGGGATTATTTGAGTCGGGTTCGAATTTCAGCTCAATCCGACTTGAAACGGAGACCCGGAGTAGTTTTGACTCTAGTGGACCCACACACTAGTTAGCCATGGCCCACATGTCATTTATTTTAGTTAGTGACTAGACTAAATTATTTGGATTAGGATTTAATTGATTAGTGTGTTTGAATGACCAAACTAGCCTCCGACTTAAACCCTTTTCCTAATACTAATAGAATAGGCTAGAGGGGGGTATTTTAGGCATTGCAAATAGGGTCCATAGCAGCCCATAGCAGCCATTTAGGGCCGGCCACCATAGTATGGAGAGGCTCCATCATTCCATCATTATTCCCTCTCATTTTCTCTCTCTTGTTCTTCCCCAAATTTCTAGAGAGCAACCTCTAGTGATTTCATCTCCAAATCCATCATTTCTTCCACCAAATCTTCTTCTCTCCTCCTCTACTCCATGAAAGGAAGGTGCTAGCCAAGTTTGGAAGGATTCGGAGCTCGTTTGTGTCCATTTGAAATCTCTACGTGTCGGAAGGCCTTTTTCCTTTGAGTCTCTCTCCCGGAAGGTATAACCTCTTCTCTAAACCATCCATTCATGCATATAGATCTATTTTCGACCCATAGGAATGAACCCCATGGTTTAGTGTCCATTTGTGTCCATTTGGACACTTGTAGAGGTGTCCTATGTGTAGGTTTGTGTCCATGTGGAAAAACCCCTATTTGGACACATGTGGGATTATTGTGTAATTGATTTAATGTTGTTTTAACTTTATTTCCAGATTTTCTAGGTGTTTAGGAATGAGTTTTCTAGGTATCATATTGTATCATATTACCTATATCAATATATTAATCTCTATATGGTGATATATATATTAATCTCTATATGTATATATATATATATATATATATATATATATATATATATATATATATATATATATGATAAAAAAAAAAAAAATATATATATATATATATATATATATATATATATATATATATATATATATATGTATGTATGTATATATATAATATGGTTGATATATATGGATATATATATGTGTGTGTTATGTTGGTGTGTATATTGTGTTGGTGGTGGGTTATGTGGTCGGCCAAGGGAGGAGTTTGTGTTGTGTGTGGTTGTGCATAGCAGGTGTTTGATTATATGTGTGTGTGTGTGTGTGTGTGTGTGTGTGTGTGTGTGTGTGTGTGTGTGTGAAGGACTAGTGTTTGAGTGAATGCTAGAGAGGGTCTTTGAGTGTGGAGCATAGAAGAATTAGAGAATGGGAATGGGAGATTATAGAGGGATAGAGAGAGTGCAATGTGAGGGGGAAATGGGGGAGGCACTGCCCTGAAAATAGCAGTCATACCAGTCCCAAATTGCAACCAAATCAGTCCCCACACAGGGGACTGAGGTGGAGGAACAGTCCCCACACAGGGGACTGTTATTAGCAGCAGCAGTAGCAGTTAATACTGCTACTTAATGGCAGTTTTCTTGGTTTTGCTTTGGCAGCAATGTGAGGGGGAGTGCAGCCCAGTTGAGTCCCCTACACTGCTGTCCATTAGTCCCTTAAACCCATTCATTTCAGCCATGTGATCCCTTACACCACTGTCCAGATTTTCCTAATCTTGTGGCAGTCCAAATTGCCACAAGAAAGCCCACACTTCTGCCACCATTCAGCCTAAACATAGCCACCCTAAACCTGTCCTATTTAGCTCCATTTCAGCCCATTGGGCAGCCTATAGAAGCCTTAAACCTGTCCTAAATCAGCCAACATTTGGTCCACTCATTCACACATTTAACAGTCCAAATATTAGCCCTTGTATTGCCCAACTTCAGTCCTATATGGCTGTCCAAAATGGACAGCCATGTAGCTCTTTTTAGCGTACATTCCTGTTCCCCATACCAGCCAAGAACCCCTACACACCAGTCTACAAACCCTGTCCAAATAAGTCCCTTACCTGTCCCCTTATCAGTCAAGATTTCACCTTAATTGCTGTCCAACACACCCCCCTAAACATGTCCATTTTCACAGTCTTGTAGCAGTCCAAAGCATGCCACATTCAGTCCCTATGTGTGAGTGAGATTAGTGTGTGTTGTGGCCTTGTATTTGAGTGTGAGTGTGAGTATAGATTTGGGTGTAGAGTGAACCAAAACCATTGTGAGCCTGTGTATATATATGTGTGTGTATATAGGTATTTGTCAGTGTGAGTGAGTGGTGTGGGTGAGTGCTAGAGAGATGTAAGGATAAATTATGATATTGGTAAGGTAAAGGTAAGGTAATGGGTAGATAACCAACATGTGGTCTAAGATGACTTAGATGACCTAGATACTATGTTTTCTTGGTAGGTAATATTAATATAGGGTAGTATCTAGCTATCCTAGGAAACCTAGGCTAGTATTCCTAGGTTAGAGTGGTATTGTGCAAGGTATAGGTATTTACCTTGGTAAGGAAAATATAGGCAATGTCTAGAAATAGGGTATTTGAGTTTGGAGTCTAAGATAGAGTTAGAACTTGGTTCCCTTGGTTGGTAATGATCAAATATAGTGCTCATAGACTAGTTTTGACATCGGTTGACCATTTTGACCAAAAGTCAACAAAAGTCAACCGAGAGTCAAACTTAGCCTTTAAGCGACCAAATTTGACCAAAACCAAACCAGAGTTGACCAGTTGACTGAAAGTCAACAGTTGGTCAACATGTGACTTGTTTGACCTAGGGTTGACTCCGTGTTGACCAGAGTTGACCAGAGTTGACTTTTTGACCAAAAGTCAACTATAAGTCAACCCTTGACCCAAATTGACCTAGATCGACTTGGATTGATTTCCTATGACCTTGTTTGACCTTGATTGTCCTAGTATGACTCAGTATGACCTAGTATGACCTAGTTTAGCTTGGTGTGACTTAGATTGACTTAGATTTGACCTAGATTGACCTAGATTCATTTAGAATGCATTGTAATGCATCTTATTATCATTTTTGGACTCATAGTGACTTGTACTGTTCTATAGGAGACAGACACCACTCCTCGGACAGTATATTCTCTTCAGACACTCAGGTTATCAGGCGAGTACATTCTCTGACCGTTTCATACTTATATGGATTTACATTCTTGCTCTAGATTACTGTACTTGATGCTGACACGATCTTTATCACGGATTGGTACTATATGGATCTTCTTCTGAGATGTTATCTCCTTGTATTCACTAAGTACATATTGTGATGTGCGTTTCACTTACATGTTGTATTTATTGAATACCCTTATCATTGTACACTCATTGTGCATATTGTACTCTCAGTATCACATTGAGCCATTGTACAAGCCATTGTACAAGTCATTATACAAGCTATTGTACAAGCCATTGTATAAGGTAACGTAACTGAATTGGATCCTTGTGTATTGATTGGGGAGGGGGAGTAGAAATGGTTATGTGATCAATCGTATTGTATAAGAAATTGTATATGTCCATTGTACACCCACGTACAAAGGAGTCCCATTTTATTGTATAACCTAACCCGTTTACATAACCATATTGTGCTCTAAAATCACATGTTCCTTACAGTTCTTACTTATCATATTTAGATATTTCCTGTTATCAAATCTCTACTGTTTTTTATATATCTTCTTCTTTCAGCGTTTTATGTACTTTACTCTATTGTATGCTTTATATTTTCTAACTCGATATGAACTGCGTGAGATGTTTTGTGCTCGCTCCCGTCCTGACTGGACCTGTTGAAAATATTACAGAGGATGAGGAGGAGGCCTGCATAGACACCTACTATGGGGCAGCTGTGGATGCCATGCGTGACCCAGATTTCCAGCCTGATCCACTAGCTTAGAGACTGAGGCTCCCTAGTCTAGGTTTTCTATTCTGTCATTTGCGATCTAGATTGTATATAATCTTTCATTTCAGTGTTAGAGTCTTGTATTGAGCTGGATGTTCTGATTTGTTATGTCAGTAGACACTTAGACTCTCTGGTTGTATTTATGTGATTTTTCCTTCATTCCAGTATTTATCTATCTATCTTCCTATCTTTCATTCTGCTTTAGATATGATTGAGACTGTATATTGCTATGTCACCTCCATTCGGAGTGTATATACTATACAGGTACCTTTATATTGTTAGATGATTGACCCAGGACAGCGTTCTACCGCCGACACTGCGGCATAGGCTGGACGTTGTTACGTTCTCGTGCCCACACAGTGGGTGCGGGTCGTGACAACAATAAACGAAGAGAGGATACAGAACTGCTCCGAGAGCCAGGTTATAACCCTTAAACCAAACAAGGACCGGGATTATAATCCTTCGCCTGAACAGAACTGGACCCCTGATCGTTATTGTATAGGCAAGCATAATTAATCATGTCATGTCACAATCTTGTACAGGATCAGGACAAGACTAAGCTGGCTAGATTCCATCCAATCAATCACGGCCAAGCAAGAATACGGCTTGATACTTTAACTAACTAGGGTTATCACAAGCCTAGTTACTAGCAATATGCAATGAGATTATCCCAACAGCCACAAGCCCTGCAGACCATCCAGGTTATCCAGGTCGAATATTTGTTTATGAAGGGTGCACCACATGACTGTGTGCTGAAAATGTGCCCTACTCGTCGGTAGGCTACAAGTCCGTTAGTGCGCCCAGATAACGGGATTGCCTGTAGCTGGGAAATCTCTTCATGACTACTGAATTATTCTAGTTTATTAGCCTTAGTCAATTGCAATAGGTATCCCTGACCGTGGTACTCAGGGAACCCCATCCTAGACATGATGCAAGACAGTACTGGTTTATTTGTACAAACACAATCGCCCACGGTGTCCAGGTCATTCATACTTGTCACGTCAGGCTAGCTGTCATAACAGCGTATCATGATATATCAGGTCAGGTTTACTTGTCAAGAGTGCGCCACGGCGGGTCACTATCGTGTTCAGGAAATATGCCAGAATTTACATAATATAAATGTGTCATTTCAATTTAATAATAATAATAATAATATAATAATAATTAAAAGAGGACAAGACTATGGAAGGAGCCATGCAGCTAAGGGAAATAAGCTCATGCGGCCAGGAGTAGTAGGGTTCATGCGGCCAAGAGGTTGGATCTTATGCGGCTGAGATAAAGAATCTCATGCGGCTGGAGTATGGCAGGGGCACATGCGGCTGGGTCATGGCAAGGCCTATGCGGTTGAGGAATTCGTCAAGCATATGCGGCTGCGGGTATTGGAGTTCATGCGGCTGGATGAAATCAGGACTCATGCGGCTCGGGGATGGCATCCCTATGCGGCTGAGAATGAAGGGTCTCATGCGGCTCGGGATGAATCAAGCATATGCGGCTATGCTCAAGTAGAGTCTTATGCGGCTGGGCCAGGGGCGGGTCTTATGCGGCTGCGAATTGCCAAAGCCTTATGCGGCTGCAGGGAGTTGTCTTCATGCGGCTGGAAGGTAATACGCCATGCGGCCAAGAATCAAGGACAGCTTATGCGGCTGAGAAGTGCAGAGGTTCATGCGGCTAGATCATGGAGTCTTATGCGGCCAGAAGAGGACAAATCTTATGCGGCTCGGTTCAAGGGAGCTCATGCGGCAGGAAGTACTGTGGGCCTATGCGGCTAAAAGCGTCGAGGCTTATACGGCTGCGAAAGAAACATCTCATGCGGCTGCGGGAGAATCAGTCATATGCGGCTGAAAGAGACTTGCCGCATGAACATTCATGCGGTCAAGTACTTCCATGCGGCTGAGAAACTGTGCTTCTTCTCCACTGGTCCGAGAAGAAGAGCCATGAAGTCCATGGCTTCAAGGCTCATAACTCCTTCATCCGGGGTCGGAATCCGGACTTCCATATGTCAAAATGAGGCAGAACAAAATTCTCTTCGACATGGAACCATTAAAACTTGGAAATAACAATGTTAAGTAGAACAAAACCCAAAAAATCCAAAAATACAATAAACTTAGATGTACAACAAATAAGCCATGGAAATTAGAAATGATATGTATTAAAGTGTGTTAGAATCTCTGGAGGAAGAGAATGGAACAATAAAAATGGAGTTCCTTCATGAAGCAAGCTGCACTTGCCTAAGCTCTCTTCCTGGTAGGTGAAGAAGTAATGGTGGAGAAGAAGAGTTGAAGAGAGAGAAAGAGTTGGGCTAATAAATGGGGATGGTGGTCGTAGGTAAGGGTTCTCCCCTTGGTTCATAATGAACCAATGAGCAACCCAAGCCGAACCAAGCCAACCCAAACAAGCCGAACCAAGCCAGGAGACATGCAATACGAGTCAAGATACGTACACGTATTCCAAAATACGTAATACGAACTATAAGCATTACAACTCTACCCACCTTAAAAGAATTCTGTACTCGAAATTTAATTAAGAGGCTAGAGCAGCAAGGACAAGCTATATTAATCACAGGCAAGCTATAACAAGTAATCTATCATGCAGTCATTCATTCAAGCAAGGAATTGAGAGCATAAGGCATAAGGAAGACATTATACCTCACGAGTCAAACAGGTCGGGATATCACAATCGGATATCATCCTCACGCTCCCATGTTGACTCACCCAAAGAGTGGTGACCCCAAGCAACACGGACTAAACTAATAGTCTTGTTTTTGAGTATCTTCTCTCTTCGGTCCAATATAGACACGGGTCTCTCCTCATACGAAAGGTTGGTACCAACAACCAATTCCGAATGATCCAGGATGTGGCTCGGGTCCGAGATATACCGTCATAGTTGGGATACATGGAATACGTTATGCACCTCACATAACGACGGCGAAAGAGCGAGACGATATGATACATCTCCTACTCGCTTCAGAATGTCGAACGGTCCTATATACCTAGGACTAAGCTTTCTCCGTACGCCTAAACGAATGACGCCACGGTTAGGCAAAATTCTCAGGAATACATGGTCGCAGACAGAAAACTCAAGAGGGTGCCGATGAGAATCGGCCCAATGACGCTGGCAATCTTGGGCAACTCGAAGATGATCTCGGACTCTCCTGACCACCTCAACTGTCTGAGCAATTATTTCCGGTCCGAGCATCTGCCTCTCTCCAACATCACCCCAGGCTAGCGGGGATGTACACTTCCTGCCATACAGTGCCTCGAACGGTGCCATCAGGATACTGGCCTGGAAACTGTTGTTGTACGAGAACTCCACCAGGTGCAGGTGATCCTCCCACGAACCACCGAAGTCGAGGGTACAAGACCGCAACATATCTTCAAGAGTCAGGATCGTGCGCTCCGACTGTCCATCTGTTTGCGGGTGATAAGCTGAGCTGAACTGGAGGCGAGTTCTCAAACTCTCTTGCAGACTACGCCAAAAGTGTGACGTAAATCTGGAATCTCTATCCAAAGTGATACTGACTGGTACACCGTGCAACCTGACTATCTGCCTGAGATACATCTCTTTTCCTCAAAAGAGGAAAAGCTATCCCTGCGGGTCAACTGGGTCAATGGCGCTGAAATCCAAGCAAAGTCTGAAACAAATCGCCGGTAGTAGCCGGCTAATCCAAGAAAACTGTAAACTTATGCAACTGTGCTGGGCACTAGCCACGACTCAATAGCCACGATCTTCTGGGGATCCACTTCTACTCCTCCTTTGGTGATGATATGACCCAAGTACGAAATGCGATCGAGCCAGAACTCGCATTTACTAAACTTGGCATACAACTGGTGCTCTTTGAGAATCTGAAGAACAACTCTGAGATGTTGCGCATGCTCCGCCTCACTCTTGTTGTAGACCAGGATGTCATCCAGGAACACAATTACGAACTGATCCAAATAAGGCATGAATATGCGATTCATGAGGTCCATGAATACAGCCGACGCGTTGGTTGCTCCAAATGGCATCACAAGGAACTCCCAATGCCAGTACCGGGATCTGAAAGCTGTCTTCGGGATGTCCTGCTCTCTGACTCTAATCTGATGATATCCTGAGCTCAGGTCGATCTTCGAGAATACTGCTGCCCCCTTGAGTTGATCAAACAAGTCATCTATCCTCGGGAGAGGGTATCTGTTCTTGATTGTCACTGAGTTCAAGGTACGATAATCTACACATAATCTGGACGTACCATCCTTCTTTTTTACAAGAAGCATCGGGAAACTCTCTTGCAGACTACGCCAAAAGTGTGACATAAATCTGAAATCTCTATCCGAAGTGATACTGACTGGTATACCGTGCAACCTGACTATCTGCCTGAGATACATCTCTGCTAACTGAGCCGTCGGCTGACCGACTCTGAACGGAAGAAAGTGAGCCACCTTCGTGAGCCTGTCAACTATAACCCAAATAGCGTCTCTGTCGGCCGGAGACCGAGGTAATCCAGTCACGAAATCCAT
Source organism: Iris pallida (assembly GCA_029216955.1). NCBI lineage: Eukaryota > Viridiplantae > Streptophyta > Magnoliopsida > Asparagales > Iridaceae > Iris > Iris pallida. Next base: position 13,990 of record JANAVB010012236.1, on the reverse strand, counting down.
GGTTATATGCTCCCACTTCCATTCTAGAATTGGCAAAGGCTGAAGAAGTCCAGCTGACCTCTGATGTTCAGCTTTAACTTGTTGGCAAACCAAACATCGAGAGACAAACCGGGCTATCTTTCTCTTCATGCCATTCCACCAGAAGTGCTGACGGATATCACGGTACATCTTCGTACCGTCGGGATGAATGGAATACTGCGAATTGTGAGCCTCTGCCATGATCTCATGTCTGATATCTTCGCTGGGTACACAAAGATGCTTCCCATGTCGAAGTGTACCGTCTTCATGGATACATAATTTTGGCCTTCGCCCTGCCACGTACTCTGCTCTGAGCCGCTGAAGCTTGGAATCTGTTGACTGCGCCATCCGGATCCTCTCGACTATAGTGGACTGAACTTGCATACTGGCCATCAATGCCACACTGGAAGGGAGAACAACTTATATACCCATCTTCTGAAGATCTGCCAACAGCTCTGGCTGCGCTGTTAGAAAATAAACTCCGGCTCTCTTGCTCAATGCGTCTGCAACGACGTTGGCCTTCCCAGGATGATACTGCAAGTTGACATCATAATCCACAAGTAGCTCTAGCCATCTTCTCTGACGCATGTTAAGGTCCTTCTAGGTGAAAACATACTTCAGGCTCTTGTGATCGGTGAAAATCTCCACCATATCTCCATACAAGTAGTGCCTCCATAACTTAAGTGCAAACACTACTGCGCCAGCTCCAAATCATAGGTTGGGTAATTTTTCTCATGATCACGAAGTTGTCGTGACGCATAAGCTATTACCTTCCCATGCTGCATCAAAACACATCCTAAGCCTCTGCCTGAAGCATCACAATACACTGAGAATCCTCCGGTTCCATCTGGAAGCGTGAGAATGGGTGCTGTCATCAAGCCTCGCTTCAACTTCTCAAAAGAATTCTAGCACTCTGCTGTCCAAGCAAACTTCACATCCTTGAGGGTCAACTGGGTCAATGGCGCTGAAATCCAAGCAAAGTCTGAAACAAATCGCCGGTAGTAGCCGGCTAATCCAAGAAAACTGTGAACTTCTGCAACTGTGCTGGGCACTAGCCACGACTCAATAGCCACGATCTTCTGGGGATCCACTTCTACTCCTCCTCTGGTGATGATATGACCCAAGTACGAAATGCGATCGAGCCAGAACTCGCATTTACTGAACTTGGCATACAACTGGTGCTCTCTGAGAATCTGAAGAACAACTCTGAGATGCTGCTCATGCTCCTCCTCACTCTTGCTGTAGACCAGGATGTCGCCTAGGAACACAATCACGAACTGATCCAAATAAGGCATGAAGATGCGATTCATGAGGTCCATGAATACAGCCGGCGCGTTGGTTGCTCCAAATGGCATCACAAGGAACTCCCAATGCCCGTACCGGGATCTGAAAGCTGTCTTCAGGATGTCCTGCTCTCTGACTCTAATCTGATGATATCCTGAGCTCAAGTCGATCTTCGAGAATACTGCTGCCCCCTTGAGTTGATCAAACAAGTCATCTATCCTCGGGAGAGGGTATCTGTTCTTGATTGTCACTGAGTTCAAGATACGATAATCTACACATAATCTGGACGTACCATCCTTCTTTTTCATAAGAAGCATCGGGGCTCCCCAAGGCGATCCACTTGCACGAATGAATCCCTTGGTCCTGAGTTCTTCAATCATCTTATACAATATCTCTAGCTCTGACGGCGCCATCCTGTAGACTCTCTCTGATACTGGGGCTGATCCGGGAATCAAGTCAATGGTGAACTCGATCTCCCGCTCTGGCGGCATCCCTGGAAGCTCTTCTGGGAAAACATCTGAAAACTCTTCGACTATTCGAGGTAACTGCACTGCTGCTACTGCCATCCGCAATACTGGAGGAGAAGGTTCAACTTTGCCTCGGGAAAAAGAAAACTCTGGCTCGCCTGGAATGCTAAAAACAACCCTGCCAATGTGGCAGTCTATCCTAGCATACTGGTCTCTCAACCAATCCATCCCTAAGACCACATCATAATCGGCCATCGGGAACTCTATCAATCTAGCGGAGAATTCTCTACTGCTAACTACGATCCGACACGAGGAAAACACTCTATCTACTCCCACAAGTCCGTTACCAGTAAGTATAATAAGCCTTAATGATAATGACTCGGGCTCCAGTCCTATCCGTGTCGCGAATCGTGCAGACATAAATGAATGCGAGACACCAGAATCAAATAATACTAAAGCTGGAAAGGTGTTAACGAGAATAGTACCTGCCACCACCTCATCTGATGCTATTCCTTCCTCTTCCGTGGTCAAAGCCAGCACTTGACCATGCCCTCTAGGTGCGGGTCCCCTCTGCTGAAAACTTCTCTGCCTACTCTGGATCAAGGCTTGGGCTTGGGCATACTGTTGCGGTCTCTGTTGCTGGAACGCCGGGGCCTGCGTCGGCAATGGCCTCGGGAACGGGTACTGCAATTGTTGTTGCTGCTGGACTGGTGCTGGTCCTCTAAGTGAAGGACTAGAGAAGGCTGATAAGGATGAACTCCCCCTGTTCGGGTAGTTTCCAACCCTATGGTCCGGGGCACCACAAACCCTGTGCTCTGCGACACTCTGATACCACATGCCCTGGCTTCCCACAGTGTGAACATCCCACTGCGGAAGACTGCTTCTGCTTCTGCTGCTGAGGGTGCGTCGGGGTTGAATGCTGAACCGACGTCACTGAGGCCGCCCTCCTCGGAGCTCCAATGGTCAAAGCCCTGGCTGCCAGGACTGGTGCTGAAGACTGATTCATCTGGCCGTGGGATCGCTTCCGACCCCCGGTCCTATCCATGATCCTCTGGGAGGTATACTCATGCCTCCTAGCTGCTCTCAATACCGCATCAAAAGTCTGATGCTCAAACTGCTCCACTGCCAGCAAAATCTCGAGATGGAGCCCCTGCTGGAACCGCTGGGCTCTATCGAACTCGGTCGCCACCAAGGTGGGAGCAAACCGACTGAGTCTCGAAAACTCGGCCGCATATCCGTCGACCGTCCTGCCCATCTGCTTCAGATTGGTGAACCTCGTCTGTAGATCGTACCGAGCTACAGCATCAAAATACTTGGTCTGGAATCTCTCTCTGAATACTACCCAAGCAATGGGTGCCAATAATCCAACGGCCTGTGCCGCCCACCAGCTGCGGGCAAAATCCAATAACTGCAAGCGCACTACGGCCACCTTCTCGCCTTCTGGAGTCCTGGCTGCTTCTAGAATCACCTCTGTGTCCTGAAGCTAAGCATCAGCAACGATCGCATCTTCACTGCCGTCGAAGAATGGAGGGTTCAAGCGCTTGAAGCTATTGGCCGCGTTGTTCCCCTGATGACCTCCTCTGGTCAAAGCATCTGCCACCGCCTGGTGCAAGGCAGCTCCTCGACGATCCTGGGAAGCTAATAATGACCTGATGAGACCCACCAAAGTGCCATCATCAGGCTCCGCAGGCTGGACGGGCTGGACTGGTGGCTCTCCTCCGGTAGACACGACTCTGGAGGCTACTCCTGAATGCTGGGCTTGATCTCCGGGTTGCTGCTGGTCCACAGGTGGTGCTCCGCCTGGCCGATCGGTAGTACCAGGAACAATGCCGCTGAAGAAGACGACATAGGGAACAATAAGGAAGGACCAGGACAGATCAACGATACAAGCATGTGATCAGGTCAAGATTTTCAGGGATTTAGAAGATACGAGCAGAGATCAAGGGCGGGTACCGATTGAGACATCTATTCGGTAAACCCTCACATATCTTGATTTACAAGACCTGCATGGGCCACCACTTAATCCATGTAACGCCCCAGAACCAGAATACTGGAGAGCGGGGGCGTACATAGCCAGCTACGTATATTGAAGTGCAACCCACCTCGCTATACGGTCATGGCTGTCTAGATACATGAGGGTTTAACTACAATCCATCAGTCACCTATGGTCATGAACAAGCATATTGTCTCAATCTCAAGCAAGCAATAACAGTCACAAGATGTCAGAGCACCAAATATACAATAGTAAGGCGTCCCATACATTACATATTCGGATGATCATAAAGCTAGTCGTACAAAGTGTCAAGACTAGCAAGAGTTTCAGTCATACATGATCAACCCTAGGATTTGTCAATCATGTTACAGCCCGTAGGCAGACAGTAAATAAAGGTGCAATACGAGCTAACACGTGCTCGCCGGCTAAACGCCTCAAAAGAATAATTTTTACAATAAAGTGGGAGGACAAAAAGAAATCCACTCATTGCCAGGGTTACGCCTGGTGGTCACCATCTGGCTGGAAGACAGGTAGATCCTCTGGAGCCGCTCCGATATCTGGCCATACAAAACCAATTGGGTCAAACCCCAGAAAGAGCAAGTGCCACAAAGGAGGCTTCACTTAGGAACTAAAACCAGCATATCACAATAGAATATTAAAGATAATAAATAAAGAACTGATAATAATAGAGATAACAACAGTAAATTGAGTACGAGGAAACCATTCAAGTAGCCAGGTCACAACCCTTAAACCAAACAAGGACCGGGGTTGGAACCCTTCACCTGAATAGAAACCCGTCTCAACTACTTGTTGGTAAAGTAACAAGACAACAAACGAAGAGAGGACACAGAACTGCTCCGGGAGCCAGGTTACAACCCTTAAACGAAATAAGGATCAGGGTTGTAACCCTTCGCCTGAACAGAACTGGACCCCTGATCTTTATTGTTAAGGCCAGTATAAATAATCATGCTATTGAAGTAAGGCAAAACTTGACAAGCATGGCATGGGTGCAATAGGACAATAAACAAAGAGAGGACACAGAACTGCTCCGAGAGGCAGGTTATAACCCTTAAACCAAACAAGGACCGGGGTTGTAACCCTTCGCCTGAACAGAACTGGACCCCTGATCGTTATTGTATAGACAAGCATAATTAATCATGTCATGTCACAATCTTGTACAGGATCAGGACAAGACTAAGCTGGCTAGATTCCATCCAATCAATCACGGTCAAGCAAGAATACGGCTTGATACTTTAACTAACTAGGGTTATCACAAGCCTAGTTACTAGCAATATGCAATGAGATTATCCCAACAGTCACAAGCCCTGCAGACCATCCAGGTTATCCAGGTCGAATGTTTGTTTATGAAGGGTGCACCACATGACTGTGTGCTGGAAATGTGCCCTACTCGTCGGTAGGCTACAAGTCCGTTAGTGCGCCCAGATAACGGGATTGCCTGTAGCTGAAAAATCTCTTCATGACTACTGAATTATTCTAGTTTATTAGCCATAGTCAATTGTAATAGGTATCCCTGACCGTGGTACTCAGGGAACCCCATCCTAGACATGATGCAAGATAGTACTGGTTTATTTGTACAAACACAATCGTCCACGGTGTCCAGGTCATTCATACTTGTCACGTCAGGTTAGCTGTCATAACAGTGTATCATGATATATCAGGTCAGGTTTACTTGTCAAGAGTGCGCCACGGCGGACGACTATCGTGTTCAGGAAATATGCCAGAATTTACATAATATAAATGTTTCATTTCAATTTAATAATAATAGTAATAATTAAAAGAGGACAAGACTGTGGAAGGAGCCAGGCAGCTAAGGAAAATATGCTCATGCGGCCAGGAGTAGTAGGGTTCATACGATCAAGAGGTTGGATCTTATGAGGCTGAGATGAAGAATCTCATGCGGCTGGAGTATGGCAGGGGCGCATGTGGCTGGGTCATGGCAAGGCCTATGCGGCTGAGGAATTCGTCAAGCATATGCGGCTGCGGGTATTGGAGTTCATGCGGCGGGCATTGGAGTTCATGCGGCTGGATGAAATCTGGACTCATGCGGCTCGGGGATGGCATCCCTATGCGGCTGAGAATGAAGGGTCTCATGCGGCTCGGGATGAATCAAGCATATGCGGCTATGCTCAAGTGGAGTCTTATGCGGCTGGGCCATGGGCGGGTCTTATGCGGCTGCGAATTGCCAAAGCCTTATGCGGCTGCAGGGAGTTGTCTTCATGCGGCTAGAAGGTAATGCGCCATGCGGCCAAGAATCAAGGGCAGCTTATGCGGCTGAGAAGTGCAGAGGTTCATGCGGCTGGATCATGGAGTCTTATGCGGCCAGGAGAGGACAAATCTTATGCGGCTCGGTTCAAGGGAGCTCATGCGACAGGAAGTACTGTGGGCCTATGCGGCTAAAAGCGCCGGGGCTTATGCGGCTGCGATAGAAACATCTCATGCGGCTGCGGGAGAATCAGTCATATGCGGCTGAAAGAGACTTGCCGCATGAACATTCATGCGGTCAAGTACTTCCATGCGGGTGAGAAACTCTGCTTCTTCTCCATTGGTCCGAGAAGAAGAGCCATGAAGTCCATGGCTTCAAGGCTCATAACTCCTTCATCCGGTGTCAGAATCCAGACTTCCATAGATCAAAATGAGGCAGAACAAAATTCTCTACAACATAGAACCATCAAAACTTGGAAATAACAATGTTAAGTAGATCAAAACCCAAGAAATTCGAAAATACAATAAACGTAGATCTACAACAAATAAGTCATGGAAATTAGAAATGCTAAGTATTAAAGTGTGTTAGAATCTCTGGAGGAAGAGAATGGAACAATAAAAATGGAGTTCCTTCATGAAGCAAGCTGCACTTGCCTAAGCTCTCTTCCTGGTAGGTGAAGAAGTAATGGTGGAGAAGAAAAGTAATGAAGAGAGAGAAAGAGTTGGGCTAATAAATGGGGATGGTGGTGGTAGGTAAGGGTTCTCAACTTGGTTCATGATGAACCAATGAGCAACCCAAGCCGAACCAAGCCAACCCAGACAAGCCGAACCAAGCCAGGAGACATGCAATACGAGTCAAGATACGTACACATATTCCAAAATACGTAATACGAACTATAGGCATTACACTATCATCCGATCGTGCTAACTTTTCGTACACGATTCATATCGATTCCCTCTATCAAGTCATTCGTTCGCTACACCTTAACTTTTCTTCGATTTGATTTGCCTACTCGATCCTTTCCACATTTCATACTTGCATAATCCCAATTTCGTGCACGTCATTTCTAGTTCGTCTGAATCAACATATCAAACTTCAAGACTATATTTTACTTAATGATACTCAATCTAAGGCTTTGCGTTCTCGTCGCTTGCTGATAGAATCATTGGCACCCCGTATCCTCAATCGACCAACATCCCCGAGGCTATCCCATACGCCACTCAGGGATGAAGTCATTCGACAAATCCTCAAAACTATCTTTCGATTCACAATCGATTACTTCGAATTTCCGTTCGAACCATACCTCAAATACCAAGCTCGCTCATCTATATCGCATCGACGATAATATCGTCAGATGGCACCCCTGTCGATAGTCGTCCAACTTACTCAATCGAGTCCATCTCATTCTTGTCCGACACAATTTGAATCCCAAACTCAACTTTTGCTAAGGTCGACGCAAATTTTGGTGTATATGCCCAGCCCGACTTAGCAACCGTTCTTACTTGAACTTTTGTTCAACCAAATTTTTTTTTCGTGATACTTTTCAAAATATATAGACTTATTGTATGGACATCCCGTGGGACATATTGAGAGAGAGCGCACCAACGATATCGATTTCGAAACAACATAGTTTGCGGAACATCATCGAAGTTAAAGAATTCAATCGAAAGTCCAAGGACGTAAAGCCGTGCTCTGATACCATTATGTCATGCCCCGGTCCCGTAGGACCGATCGTCCTCGCTAAGGCGTGATGCCGCGTGAGCCTTGATTACGCTCACGCAAGGTAGGTTCCATAACGGCCGATTAAAGGCTAAGCGACGAGGTCGTCGCACAGAAGTCCCAAGCAGAAACATTGAATAATAGCAGCAGAAATTTAAAGTAAAACACAAGTCATTCAAAATGCTCTTTATTGATATTGAAACAAAGATTACGGCACGAGGCCAAGATTACAATCACTCAAGCTCACTCTTCTCACATTACAAGTCACTCTGCTCTCTCTCATCTCTCAATACAATAGCAGAGGCTTCGGATAGGCGATGTCCATCCATTATGTTCCGTATAAGTCCAGACTCCATGCGGTCGGGCGTCTCGAAACGCCAAGGAACTCCGTGCCTCGACGTACCCAAGCGAGCTCTGCGCCAACGAGCTTCTACCTGAGCCTTCATATAAACACCATGTGGGTGTCAGTACTCAACTGTACTGGTGGAGTGAGCTTCTCGTCCACCCATACAAAACCAACACGTTCATTTACTTTGTGCAACATAATCCCTTTATGATTGTCTTTCTATTCTTGTCTTATGATCGATTTTAGGACATAGACGTCTGGCCTATTTGTGTCTCTAGACCATCATCGTGCTATCATACCGATAACTTCCTTATCCTTGCCTCTAGACCATTCTCGTGCTTGCAACATCAATGTACCGACTCGTGCTTGCCTTATGGCCCATACTTTGGGACGCTACAATATGATTTGTGTCATCGACTTAGTTCGTGCTTTAACATTGAGGCCGTGCCTCGCAACATAGCATGACTTAACCAGACTTGCCTTACGGCCCTTCTCAGCTGACAGTTGTCAGTTATCAGCTGTCAGTTGTCAGATGTTAGCTGTAAGATGTCAAATATCTACTTTTGATTTGGTCAAAGGGTGCAGCGCCCAAAAAGTGATCTTCCTGACAGTTAGAAGCACAACTTCAATAATACTCAAAGCAGTGTTCAAAAAGTGCGGTCTCTACGACACTCAAAAGCGCAGCACTTGCCGATGGATACTACATGGCAGCAAAAGCACAGTGCCTCTCGGGCACAGTCAAATTCGATCAATTACAAGAAACGAGATATTTGAACAATGTACACCTATCACGTGTCATTGACTTAGTCATGCCTATGAACGGGTGCCTACCACTCAAGATCTCAGCAACAAAACGAATCTCAACAACTGTCACGTGTCATCTCATCCGCAGTCCAACAATGTAGCTACAACATATTCAGTTTAAAAGTCATGCGCGAAGTGTTCCTGCGCGCCAAAAACTCATGCGCACATCGCATATGTACGCTTGGGTTGCTCCTCTCATCAGCCTATACATAGAAGGAGTGTTCCTTCATTTCATCTCTCCACCCCGGGATTATCCACACAGAGACATCTAAAGAGTCAAAGCAATTTATTCTCGTCGTCAGATCGTCAACGGAGTAAAGGAACCACTACATTGTTCGATCTCCATCATCACACTTTTCCAAAATCAATTTGTACCTTTTGTTTAGGAGTTCTCTTGTACTCTTCTCATTTGCAACACAAAATTCGTACAACTTTTGTCCATGACAAAGACAACACATTTATTTTATCATAATTCAAGATGCATCTCACTCGAAGAAAAATTTTGTGTCACACCTCATTTGTTTTACTATAATGCATAAAAGTTCCCACTTTTAAAAGAAACCGTCAATCAACTCTTTTGACTTCTTACATGGATACTACATTTGAGACCAAACTCCTTTGACCAGGTAGCTTAGATGTGCATACATTTAGTCTCAGGTAGCTTCATACTCAAATAAAACAATTATTTGAGTGTAAAATTTCATACATTATGATAAAACAAGTGAGATACAATCATGCAATTAAAAAAAAAAATTGTACCTCAAAATTATGGTAGAACAATTAGGACACAACTCAAAATTTCACAAATATTTTCTTTTGCATGTAGGACTACATATCTATGGTCAGTCGTTTGAGTTTTGATTTTTTTTGCTAGATACAACTTCCAGCAAGAAAGTAAATGATCAAGAGAACATTATTTCTAGCACTCTTTGCTTGAAGAATCTTGAGACCTCGAGTATAATTAACCACCACTACCGCCAACACTCTCATCACCAACCGAACATGACACTTTGCACTCCACAAAGCAAGCCAACAAAAATCACCACGCCACAAACCCGTTTGACCATTGTGCAAGCATTATCATAATAACGTAAAAATAATCAACACAAAACTTTTAAAATAGGTCTTCCATATATAATATAAAATACATATAAATATAACAAAAACATGTAGACACCAGTTTTGAATCAAAGACTTCTAAAAAAAAAAATTATATGACTATTGAACCTACTGTCCCCAACTCCAAATGAAAGAAATAATATGCTATCGTACTTCGATCCACTGATCATCTTCCGTCATTCAACTATGATCTTATAGCTCTCCTTAGTAACCACAAGAGCCACACGTACCAACCACTATACCATATTTAAAAAAAAAAAAAAAAAGACACTTGATATGTACTAGTTGTACTAGTTGTATTAGCTCTATTGTAGATAAAAGGCTTAATTGCTAATTGCTACCCTCAACTATCACACTTTTTCAAGTTGATACCCTAAACTTTTTTTTGTAACAACTTGATACCCAGACATTATTTTGGACAAAAATGCCCCTACCCCTAACCCCCCTCCCCCGTGCTCGCTTCGCCCCCCCCCCCCCCCCTCTGTTAGCTACGGCCGCAGCTCCCCCCCCCCCCCAACCCCCCCTGCTCGCTTCAGGTGGCCCGGTCGGCGGGAGGCCGGTCGGCCGTGTGCGCGAGGGGGCGCGCTGGGTCGGCACGGCGCTGGCCGGAGGGCGGTCGGGGGATCCGCGGAGCGGCGTGGTCGCTGGACCAGGGGCGCGGGTGGCCGCGTGCGCTGGAGGGGCGCGGAAACAGGCGACGGAGAGGGTCGGCGTTGGCCGGAGCTAGCAGGGGGGGTGGCCGGAGTGGTGGAGGGGGTGGAGGGAGGGAAGGGATAAGGGTATTTTGGGGTTTTTTAAAATGTTAGGTATTAAGTTGGAAAAAAAAATAGTTGAGGTATCAATCTGTTACGAAAAAAAGTTTAGGGTATCAACTTGAAAAAGTGTGATAGTTGAGGGTAGCAATTAGCAATTAAGCCTAGATAAAATTATATTAGTGTTCCCCTTGGTCTGAGACCATGGGCCGTCCAGCGTGCTCTGGGTCCAGGACCACCCCTGAGTCCCACTACAACCCACCACCACAATCCGTTGTGTAGCATGGAAAAGGCTACACCTCTACAACAATACAACACGATTCGGACACGACACAAATTGGACACATATTTCCGTGTCCAGTGTATATTTGGAGGATGCACCATGACATAAAATCAAGAAAAGGGAAGAGAATGTCAAAACTATTCCTTCTCATTACCACTAATTTCTTATCATAGCATAGAGAGATAGGACTCTTTCTTTGTACAGGAAAGATGGATCCATGAACCACACCATCCAAATCCATCCATCATCATCAACAACAACATCTTCATCACACCCATCCATACCTCCCATACAAAATAACGGAGATAATCATCATCATCATCAATTAAAAAAAAACTCAAAAATAGTAATTAAAAAAAAAGAAGGAAGAAGAAATTTTACGAAGCAAGCAAGCGAGCATGATCAGAGCCTCAGAGCAGTCGCCTGCAGCTCGTCCTCCACCGGCGGACTCAAATTCAGATCGAACGGCAGCGGCGCCCTCTGCTGGCCGCAGTAGGCCGACGCAACGGCGTCGCCCTCCCCGTCGTCGACGACCGACGACGACGACCCGCAGTCGCTGTGGCAGTCCGCGTCCCCAGTGGCCGTCCTCTCGACGATCGGCGGCGACGGCCGGACGAGACTGACCCGGCGAGGCCCACTGAAGGACTCGACGGTGCTGCTGTGGCTGCTGCCGGCCGGCCGCCGGATCTGTGGCTGCTGATGGGTCGGGGGAGGCGGGATCGGCTGCTGCTGGGGGGGCTGGAGGAGGTCGGGAAAATTCGTCTTGGCCTTGGGGCCGCGGAGGTGGCGGGAGGCGGAGTCGTAGGCGCGGGCGGCGTCCTCGGCGGAGTCGAACGTGCCGAGCCAGACCCGGGTCTTCTTCAAAGGGTCCCGGATCTCGGCGGCGAACCGGCCCCACGGACGCTTCCGGACCCCGCGGTACCGGGGCGCCGGTTCGGACCCGGATCCGCCAGCAGCCGCCGCCGCCGGGGGCGATCTCGCCTTTACCATGGCGGATCTTGGTACCCGGATCCGATATCAAGAAGTGGAGGAGGGGGGGAGGAGGAAGAAGAAGAATTTGATGGGTATGCTCTCTCTCTCTTTCTTTTCAATTGTTTTTTGTAGGACTTGTTGGGATTGGGATGGGGGGTGGGTTGCTTGAAAAGATGGGAGTTTGAGGGATGGGTGGATGTGTGTTGTACCCCTTTTGAATGGTAACTTAGTAGACCAAGTATTTCAAACACATTAAACTTGTGTTTGTTGGGTTCTAGTTTTTTTATACATTTGTCCTTCTAATATTTATTTTGTTGCATGTGGATTGTGGATTGTGGAGTATTTGGCACAAAAAGTTTCTTGGTAAGGATTAGGGTTAAATTGATTTTTTTTTTCTTTTTGGAACCAGGTAAATTGTTTCTGGAATCGCTCTCACTGGGATTCGAACTCCTGACCACTCGGGTCGCATGCATCTCTCTTAACCACTAGGCTAGAGGTCATTTGCAAAATAAAATTTAATATATATATTTTTTTTTGAAAGGAGATGTATGTTTGAATAGGAAAAAAATCATGCCAGATACGTGGAGATATAGTATCATAAAAGGAAAAAAATGAAATACCTCTCATATTCATGAAAAAAACCTAAATATTTTTTTGGTTCCCTCGTGACTTGGTTCGTTAAGTGCGTTGCGTTTGGACTTTTGTTGTGGACTACATGTCAATTGAGGACAACAATAGGATAAAGAATATTTACTCGCATAAAACTAAATCTCCTACAAGTAATGTATAGCGATAGTCCGGACATTTTTATCTCCTTGAAAGATGAGATTTTTTTTTTTTTTTTAAATATCGTGGATCATAAAAGTTATGTTACTGGTGATAGCTCGTTCTGATGCACGTACCATGACACAGAATTTTGGAGTTATAAGGATTGGCTTCAAAGTTTGGTCCGGCACATCTAAGATGGAGGAAGACATAAGGTTGGTACATAGTAGTGGTGCGGATGCACTGTGGTCAAATGAATCGAGATGATTATATTATATCTCCCTTTTAAGGCATATGAATTACAATATCATACCTTATACTTCATGGACCAATCCAAATCGAGTCATATTGTCCCATACATCTTGATCACGTGAGTTTGCTTTTATGTTATTTCCAAGTGTGCATGTTATTTACATAGAAGATCTTCGATAAAATTCTAACTTGATTTTTGTTTTCATTCATAATTGTTTTGTAATCTAATTAGAATATTTTGATTATATAAGGGTTGGTTTTAAAGGTATGTCTGACACATCCAAGGTGGAGCAAACCATGTGGTTGGCACCTAATAGTGGTGCTGATGAACTGCGGTCAAATAAGTCGAAATGATAATATATTAGATCTTCCTTTTAAGACAAATAGGCCAAGTCCAATATCATATCTCATGGATTAGTTTTGACTCGAGTCATACCGTTCCCTACATCTTTATCACATGAGTTTCCTTTTAAGTTGTTTCCAAGTGTATGTTATTTACATATAACATCTTCGATAAAAAAAAATTCTAACTTAATTATTGTTTAATTCATAATTGTATTGTGATCTAATTAGAATATTGTGATTCGATAAGGCTTGGCTACAAAGATAGATATATCCAAGGTGGAGCAATATGTGTGGTTGGCACCTAGTAGTGGTATGGATGAACTGTGGTCAAATGAATTAAGATAATAATATATTATGTCTTTCTTTTTAAGGCATATGCTAATCCAATATTATATCTCATGGATTAACTTTGATTCGAGTCATATCGTTTCATATATCCTTATCACGTGAGTTTCCTTTTAAATGGTTTCCAAGTGTGCATGTCATTTACATATAATATCTTCGATAAAATTCTAACTTAATTTTTGTTTTTATTCGTAATTGTTTTGTGATCTAATTAGAATATTTTGATTAGATATCGATAATCAGTCTTTATTTGCTTTCATTTATATAATTGTTATGAATACCATGATTTGATCATAATATTT
>JANAVB010012235.1:0-43453 GCA_029216955.1 Iris pallida | reverse complement strand
CGCGACGTGCGTCCCGCCATTCGGGCGACGTGGTCGCGTACCGTAAACATCGGAAGGTGCGTAACGGCTTTGTGGTCGTGTGGGCTTTGACGGAATTCAAATTGGTCGCGTGTGCGCGACGAATTTGTTGCGTATCCGTCGAAATTTACCGTATCGTGCACTTTGCAAATTTCTCAATTACTTTGTGCACGCTCGTCAGATCGAGACGAAACTTGTGCCAGCAGGACCTTATCATTTTTCTGGTCCTGTATGCCAAGTTTGGTCCGATTCTGAGATAGTTGATAAAATTACCGTTTTGCGGGCCCCATGGTTCTACTCAACGGGCGATTTTGTGCACGGCCCGCCGAAATCCAACTTTGGACATACTGTTGGGTTCATATCGGAAAACAGAATATGTAGACATGTAGTTTGACAAATTTAGAGACCATTGACTCTGGCACGCTTTTCGGTGCAAAGCGGGTCCAACGACGGACATCGTTTTTGCCCGAAATTATCGTTTTGCCCCTGTGTCCAGAAATGGACTTAAGGACCGGCAATCCTAGCTAATTTGACTATTCTGAGAACATTGGTAATCTTTATTTCAGCTTTCGGAGACAGTTGTGATGACTTGGACTTTCTGACTTATTGATTGGAGTTATATTGTTGGTTCTTCGTACAACCCCCAGGCAAGTATACCTTGCCTCCCTCTACAGTTTATTTACATGCATAATTCTATTATTATATAGTTTTACTAGTTGGTTATTTACATGTGATTTGTATATCGTGCTTGCTAGTATAGATATAGTCTATGTACATGGTTAGCCTTGTAGTTAGTATGGGATTGGTTCTCTCGTGTATCGTGATTGGGTCGTGTCGTGTCTTCACCTGTGTCTTGACTGAGTCGTGTCTGCAAGTATATGTGAGTGAACTGCTATTCTTTGTTTTTCCCACAACATGCGAGTCCACACACGGGGCGAGGGTTGCCTTTGCACCTGCGAGTCCACATACGGGGCGAGGGTGATTTGTCTTGAAACAACCTGCGAGTCCACAATCGGGGCGAGATTTGTCCTTTGCACCTGCGAGTCCACAATCGGAGCGAGGGTGACTTGTCTTGAAACTAACCTGCGAGTCCACAATCGGGGCGAGGGTTGGTATCCATTGATCTACCAGCAGTTTATTTATGCATACTTGATCCCGTATCCGTGTTCATAGCTATCTGTCAGTAGCCACAGGTTAGTCTCTTGTCTAGTTCCTGTTTACACCCTGTTTATATTATTACATGATTAAACTGTTAGATAGGCATGTTTTATGTATCTTGCTAGTCCTCTGAGAACCTGATGATCTCTTCAGGTTTAGCGACTGCATGGAGTTAGTTAGCAGAGCAGGATGGTAGAGGATTACGATGTTTGATACAGGTATTCGCTTGTGATATTTTGTTATTATCCTTTCGTGCTTTATATTCAGTACCATGTTATATTCTGCTTATTTTATAGACTCATATCATTCTTGGAGTCTAATCGAACAATATGCTAATGGGCTGCAGACCATGACCCATACTTGTTCATTCTTGTTTATATGATTCATGTGGATTGAGATATAGTTTAGATTAGATATGATACCATGACCTTGACGGCTTATACGTACTCGAGTCGTGCTGGAGTCCGCTCGATACGTAGCTGGCTTGCTCACGAGCTCGCGTCCGAAAAGCGGGTGCGGGTCGTGACAACCTCAGTGACAACCATTTTGGGACCCTCAACCCTTGTTCAAGGTTTTGGCAAATCCTATTTTTCATTGTCCAATGGTACTCCCATTGAAGTATCAGAGGTCTTATATTCTCCAAGGTCCAGTCGTACCTTATTGAGTTTTAAAGATATTCGAAAAAATGGATTTCATGTTGAAACTGCTCGAGAACATGGCTTCGAGTATCTTTTTATTACCTCCACTCAGTACGGCCAAAAGCGTATCATGAAGAAGTTGAAAAGTCTTTTCAGTGGTTTGTATCTCACTATGATACAACACATCGAGTGTAATCTCATCATTCGCCGTGCGCCAGTTGATGAGAGCATTTTTATGCTATGGTATGACCGGCTGGATCATTTGGGTCAAAATACGATGCTTCGCACTATGAATGCATCGCATAGGCATCCTCTTGGAGGAAAAAATTTCGTTATAAATTCGAAAAGCCTTTGCCAAGCTTGCTCGATTGGGAAGACGAATCTCAAGCCGCTCCATGTGAAACCTACAAGATTGGTTTCTCAATTCCTTGAAAGAATTCATAGAGATATTTGTGGACCAATCCAACCAACATGCGGACCATTTAAATACTTTATGGTTTTGGTTGATGCATCGACTAGATGGTCACGCGTAGTGTTGTTGTCCACCCGAAATGCAGCATTTCCTAAACTCCTCGCCCAGATCATTAAGTTAAGGGCTCACCATCCGGATTATCCGATAAAGTCTATTAGACTTGATAATGTCGCAGAGTTTACACCGAAGACTTTCTATGACTATTGCATGACTTTGGAAATAAATCTTGAACACCCTGTAGCGTATGTTCATACCCAAAATGGCCTGGCGAAAGCTTTTATAAAGCGATTGCAAGTGATAGCGCGGACCTTGGTTATGCGCACTAAACTTCCACTATCTGCATGGGGCTATGCAATTTTGCACGCTGCGAATTTGGTCCGTCTGAGGCCCATGGCCACCTAACCACTTTCAGCGTACCAGCTGGTTACTGGATGTGAGCCTGACATCTCACATTTACGCGTGTTTGGGTGCCTAGTCAATGTTCCAATTGAGCCGATAAGATGTTCAAATTTTGGACCTCAGAAGCGACGGAGAATATATGTCAGTTATAACTCCCCATCCATCATTCGCTATTTAGAGCCCTTGACAGGCAATCTCTTTACC
Organism: Iris pallida; assembly: GCA_029216955.1. Lineage (NCBI taxonomy): Eukaryota > Viridiplantae > Streptophyta > Magnoliopsida > Asparagales > Iridaceae > Iris > Iris pallida. The sequence goes on along the minus strand of JANAVB010012235.1, from coordinate 40,564 downwards.
GCGAGACACGCGGATTGTGACTTTGATGAGGCAATCTTCCCATCGTTAGGGAAAGAAATACACGCTAACGTTGATGAGGAACGATGTAAATTAGCGTGGCATGTGTCCACTTTTGCTCTTCATGATCCCCCATCTGCACATAGTGATAAGGAAGTGCAAAGGATTCTAGGTCTGCAAGATATTGCAAATCAAATGCTAGACGCATTTAGCGACCTAGCAAAAGTCACGAGATCAATTATACCTGCTACAAATGTGCTTGCAAGGATAGACGTCCCTGAGAGACGCCATGTTCCTGTAAAACAAGTTGCTCCGGTCGAACCCGCCGAGCAAAGGACGCTGCCATCGGCCGTCCAGTCCACCGCTATTCCCAAAAAGAAGGGAAGACCGGTTGGTTCCAAAGATGTTCTTCCCCGGAAGCGGAGAAATCTTGTTAAAAGCGTTTTGCCACATGAGATCATTAAGGATCACGACGATGTATTAGAAGAGCGTGTTCCAGATGAAACGCCTATTCCTAATCATGCCGATAACCTCGAAATATCCGTCAAGTACGCTAGCTTAGACGATATTTTGAAGCAAAATGAAACTATCATCGATGATGTGTTCATATACTCAGCGGCCACTGACATTATGAGCAATAATGACATGGAACCTCGCAGCGTTGTCGAGGGTCAACGACGAACGGACTGGCCACAATAGAAACAAGCAATCCAGGCTGAATTAGATTCCTTAGCGAAAAGAAGCATGTTTGGACCTGTAGCTGCAACACCACCCAATATTAAACCAGTTGGTCACAAATGGGTTTTTCTAAGGAAGCGTAATGCGAATAATGAGATTGTACGATACAAGGCTCGCCTTGTGGCGCAAGGCTTCTCACAACGCCCGGGAATTGATTACAAGGAGACGTATTCTCCCGTAATGGACGTCATAACGTTCCGCTACTTAATCAGTTTAGTAGTTTCCGAAAAACTGAATATGCAGCTCATGGATGTGGTCACAGCCTATCTCTACGGGGATCTGGACACAGAGATATACATGAGAGTCCCTGAAGGACTAAAGATGCCTGAATCAAGTAGTTCCCAACCACGGAACGTGTTCTCGATTAGACTGAGGCGTTCGCTATATGGATTGAAACAATCCGGACGAATGTGGTATAACCGCCTAAGCGAATACTTCATCGGTTTGGGATACATTAATAACGAACTTTGCCCATGTGTGTTCATAAAGAAATCCACTTCAGGATACGCAATCATCGCGATCTATGTAGATGACATAAATCTCATAGGAACCGAAAAAGTCTTGTCAGAAACTACTGATATCCTGAAGAGGGAATTCGAGATGAAGGATCTTGGGAAGACACGGTTTTGCCTCGGCCTGCAGATCGAGCACCGTAAAGATGGAATTCTTGTCCATCAAGCGAACTACACCCAAAAGTTATTGAGATGCTTTAGTCATTTTGACGTTAAGCCATCCGCTACTCCCATGATCATCCGCTCTCTAGACATTGCTAAGGACCCATTCTGTCAAAGGAGGACGACGAAGAGATATTGAGTCCTGGGTGCTCTTATCTGGGTGCAATAGGCACTTTATTATACTTGGCCCAATATACTAGACCAGACATCTCGTTTGCTGTGAATTGTCTAGCTCGATACAGCACTGCGCCAACACGCCGCCATTAGAATGGCATAAAAGACATTTTCTGCTACCTTAAGGGTACTACGGACTTGGGCTTGCTCTATCCCTACGCGGTTTTGAGTGAGTCCAACGCTCTTGGCACTCGAAACAACGTGACCCTTGTTGGCTACGCCGATGCAGGATACTTATCTGATCCGCACAAGGGGCGTTCCCAATCTGGTTACGTCTTTACCATTGGAAACACGACGATTTCTTGGAGGTTTCGTAAACAGACCTTAGTGGCTACTTCAACGAACCACTCTGAGCTACTCGCGCTCTATGAGACGACTAGAGAGTGAGTATGGCTTTGAGCTATTATTGGCCATATTCGAAGTACATGTGATCTTCCATATGACCCAGATGAACCTGTTGTCGTCTATGAGGACAATACCGCTGTTATTGATCAAGAGAAACATGGTTACATCAAAGGGGATGCTACCAAGCACATATCGCCCAAGTTGTTCTTTACACATGAACAACAAGCGCTTCAGATGATTGAAGTGCAACACATTGGATCGGAGAATAACTGTGCAGACTTGTTCACCAAGTCACTGCCGAAACACTCGTTCCAGAAACATGTCAGAGCAATTGGACTTAGGAAACTTTCAGAGCTAGCCTAAGTGAAACATGTTTCCTGCACCCTATTGTGTGCATGTATGGGGGAGCGCCCCAACGAGCGCCTCCAAATGCCCTATTGTGCGTATATCCCGCACCCTGTCGAGTGCGAGTGAAAAGGGAAGCATCCTGATGTATGCTTGTGTACTCTTTTTTTCCTTCGACCAAAGTTTTTCCCACTGGGTTTTCTTTGGCAAGGTTTCTAACGAGACACAGTTCAAATCCCTTATTCACTAAGGATTATTATGATCAGGGGGAGTATCCAGTTGTATACTTCTAAACCATCGTGTACTCTTTTGTCCTTCGATCAACGATTTTTTTCTACTGGGTTTACCCTGACAAGATTTTGACGAGGCACCTTTGCAATCACTACCAAAATACACTCAATTAGCGACGGATATTTAGCGACGGAACTTTTCCGTCAGTGTTAGCGACGGCTAGGTGGCCGCTCAGCGACTGAGTACCGACTACACGCCTTTGCCATTTTTTATTTTAATTTTAGGGGGAGGAAAGGTCGCACGTCCATCGCTAGACTGTCGGAATTATAGCGACGGATCCCCAGTCGTCGCTACGTAGTCGCTTATTTGGCGGAAATTGTGTAGAGAATTGGCGGGACATATCTTCGACTACGTAGCGACGGATATTCAGTCGGATAATCAATAATAGCGACTACTTGGCGACGGATTATGAGCAGTCGCTATGCCGTCGCTAAATTTACGTTCCAGACTTAAATGAAAAGACGGGAGGAACTTTTAGCATTCCCCCCAAATTCAATCTCTCTCCTCTCTCTCTCTCTCTCTCGCGGCTTCGATGAACGGTGTTGGCGTCCTCTCCTCTCTCTCTACCGAAGGTAATCCCCTCTCTCTCTCTCTCTCGATCTCTCTCTGTATCTCGGTGTCGACGTAGGGGCAGCGGGGGCGGCGGACTTGGGGATATTCGGGCTTGGGACGGGTGCGTCGGGGGCTAGGCGGCGGGCTTGGGGCGGGGGCGTCGGGGGCTGGGCGGCTGGCTTGGGGCGGGGGCGTCGGGGGCTGGGCGGCGGGCTTGGGGCGGGGGCGTCGGGGGCTGGGCGGCGGGCTTGGGGCGGGGGCGTTGGGGGCTGGGCGGCGGGCTTGGGGTGGGGGCGTCGGGGGCTGGACGGCGGGCTTTGGTCGAGGGCGGCGGGGGGCTTTGCTTATCAAATTCATCTGAGTTTATATATTGGCTAAATAATGTGTTATCCATATTGGGTGTTATCCATTAGTTTGGTGGTGTTTGGATTAGTAAATATGAATATGGAGTTTGGGTTCATGGTGTATATGTTCACTGTGTCAAGGACAGTGCGAGTTCTTCATCTGCATAAGTCAGTTGTGTGCTTCTATATAGATGTATATATCTATACATCTAACTGTGATATACATATATATGTGTATGTGTGCTTTAGAGAGTGAGGAATGAAAGGCAGGCCTACCATGCCTATTAGCATGCAGGACGGCTTGGGGTGTAATGTGTGATTGTAGACATGGTAGGAATTATAGGTAATTAATGCTAGTGTGACTAGACTAAGGTAGTGCTTGCTAGATAATAAGGACACTCTAGTATCCTAACCAAGTTAATTTTAGACTAGATATTTAGGATATAGTTCCCATATCCTAGAAGTGGACTCTTGCAATTTAGAAATAGATAGATTGACTCAGTTTGGTATCGGTATCGCACTATCGGTATCGGTATCGGTATCGCACTATCGGTCAAGGTTCACAATATCGGTATCGGAATCGGTTTCGGACTATTCCTATGAGTATTGGTATCGGCGATATCGGTAGTATCGGCGGTATCGTATCGGAGTATCGGACTTTGGTATCGGAAAACAAATAATTATTAATAAATTATTTACATTTAAAAACATATATTTTGTACATTTAGGCATAATTTTAAGTATTTCAGCGTTATTTCTTAGTAGTTTTGAAATTATATGAAATAGTAGTCACCCTTACCGATTGGTTTTGCCGAATTGACCGAAACAAAGACCCCCAATGTCGGTATCGGTCAATATTTGGTATCGGTCAGTATCGGATCGGAACATGCCAAACCGTATCGGTATCGGCCGTATCGGATCGGTATCGGCCGATACTTTAAACCATGCTATCGGTATCGAACTATCGATATCGGTATCGTACTATCGGTATCGGTATCGGTATCGCACTATCGGTATCGAACTATCGGTATCGAACTATCGGTATCGGTATCGCACTATCGGTATCGGTATCGGTATCGCACTATCGGTATCGAACTAGTAGTAACAACTGTATTTAGATTTTTCTCTTCTCGAGCTAGAATACTAGCGGATCCACCAGTTACATGATTATATACTAATTCTGTTTAGTTTGTCTTACTATACAGATTTTTACATCTAATCTGTGATGGATTGTTATTTCGTTGATCGTACGTGGATGTACAAACGATAACACGAGAGCAGAATAGGTGTGAGTGACGATTTTCAGGCAGGCGTGGAAGTGTTTCTTAAGTATGCCATGAGCAAAGCGCAGTTTATGGACGGTAACAAAATCAAGTGTCCATGTCGTAATTGTCGCAATAGACGTTACGAAGAAGTGGAGAGTGTAAGAGATCATTTGACCCGTAAGGGTTTCGTACGTGATTACTGCCTGTGGTCATCGCAAGGTGAACTATATGCTGAAAGACAGGTTGCGAATGCTGCTACTTATGCTTTTGATGATAATGCTGTTGCGGATTTTGTCGTCGATGACGACGAATGCTCCGTTGATTATGAAGACATGCAGAACCTTGCACGAGATATGGTATACGATACGGCAGGGCCTAATTTTGATCCGGAGGATCCTAATCCCGAGGCGAAGGAGTTCTATGATATGTTTCAGGATGCTAAAACTTCTTTATATCCTAGTTGTGATCCACATTCCGTACTGTCAGTGACGATGCGGTTGTTGAACATAGTCCAATTTTAACTTGCCAAAAACTTGCTATGATCGGATTACACAACTAATGAAGAAGGTGTTACCGAAGGAATCAAAAGAGCTTCCAAAAAATTTCTACAAGTCGAAGATAATGGTCCGACAACTGGGACTGGGGTACGACAAGATAGATTGTTGTCGCAACGGATGCATGTTGTACTACAAGGAGAACGAGGATGTAGAAAGTTGCCGCTTCTGTAATGCGGATCGTTACAAGGAAGTCAGAGGAAAAGGAAAGTCAACTAAAAAACGACGTCCTTACAAGTATATGCATTACTTGTCGATCACGAAGCGCTTGCAGAGGATATATATGTCTCAGAATACTGCAGAACACATGACGTGGCACAACGAAGAACGCATAAAGGACGATGGAGAATTGTTACATCCTTCGGATGGAGAGGCGTAGAAATATTTCGATTTTCGTCATCCAGATTTTGCTGCAGAGCCCAGAAATGTACGCATGGGGCTATGTTCTGATGGATTCGCCCCTTTCGGGCAGTCAAGATCTCAATACTCCTGCTGGCCGGTCATTCTGACCCCTTACAATCTGCCACCATGGATGTGTATGAAGACTCCTTATATGTTCTTGACAGCTATCATACCGGGTCCCAAAAATCTGACGAAGAATATCGATATATATTTACAGCCGTTGGTGGATGAGCTAAAACAGCTGTGGGAGATCGGCGTCATGACGTATGATATTTTCAGGAAACAGAACTTTCAGATGAGAGCTTCACTGATGTGGACAATCAATGATTTTCCCGCATACGACATGCTGTTGGGATGGAGTACTCACGGCACCCTGTCTTGTCCGATATGCATGCAAAATAGTAAGGCGTTCCGCCTTAAGCATGGAGGAAAAACTTCTTTCTTCGATTGTCATCGTCAATTTCTGCCCGCGAGTCATCTTTGGAGAAAGAACAAGGACGCATTCAGAGCTGAAAAATAAGAATTTTCTCATCCGCCTGCTAGATTGTCGGGATACGATATTTGGGAAGATGTAAAGGATTTGCCCGCTGTAATGGAAGATCCATCGAACAATCGTGTCGATGGGTTCGGACAAACCCATAACTGGACCAAACGGAGTATCTTCTAGGACTTGCCTTATTGGAAAGATAATCTTATAAGGCATAATCTTGATGTTATGCATATCGAAAAGAATGTGTTCGATAATGTCTTCAATACCGTCATGGACATTAAAGGAAAGACGAAGGACAATCCAAAAGCAAGACAAGACATTGCCGAGATATGCAAGCGTCCTTATCTGAACTTGATACAAAGGGGAGCTGCTGGACAATTAAGTAAGCCGATAGCACAATACACATTGAGCAAGAAAGATAGATTAATAATCTGCAAGTGGGTATCTACTTTAAGATTTCTCGACGGCTATGTGTCGAATTTGTCTAGATGCGTTGACCTAAATGAACGCAAGCTAACGGGAATGAAGAGTCATGACTGCCACGTGTTTATGGAAAGATTACTGCCCATTGCTTTGAAAGAGTTGTTGCCTTCTGCTGTATGGGTTCCGTTGACCGAACTATCAATATTTTTTAGTGATATTTGTTCAACTAAGTTGACTGTGCAACACATGGTTGAACTTGAGGAGAAGATTATCCTAACAACTTGCAAGTTGGCGAAAATATTTTCTCTTGGCTTCTTCGACAGCATGGAGCATCTACCGATTCATCTAGCATACGAAGTCCGTGTCGGTGCATCTGTTCATTATCGATGGATGTACCCATTTGAAAGGTACATAAATATCGATATAATTTAAGCTGAATTTCAGTGGGTTTTAAAATTCTTTCTTAATTCTCAAGATAATTTGTCTCTCTAGATACCTACACCATCTAAAGAAGAAAGTTGGCAACAAAGCTCATATATAGGCTTCGATATACGAAGCATATCTTATCGAAGAGGTGTCAAACTTCTGTTCCATTTATTTCGATACTCATGTTAAAACAAATCGAAATAGACCTCAAAGGAATGACGAGGACGTTAAGGATGGAGGAAGATTCAATGTAAGGGGCAAGCCTGTTGGGGCTAGTAAAAGGCGATGGTTGACAGACGACGAGTATGATGCCGCTCACCATATGTCTTGTTAAACTGTGACATACAAGAAGTGAGAGATTTGAAGAAGTAAGTCAGTACACTTGCACTCGTTATAATCTCAAATTTGATGAAGTAAGTGACTACACTTATATATTCTTATTTTCTCTAATAGTGTATTTAGAGATGAAGTCAAAATGAGGAGACCCGATATTACCGATGAGGGACTTCAAAGAGAGGTTGATTGTACATTTCCGTCATGGTTTCGCAAATACGTAAGTAACTATGATTATAATTGAGATTATTAATATATAATCTGAAACATTTAAATTATAAATATTTATTTACAGGTTTTATTGCCTGAAACAACACTCACTCATGAGAGTGTTCGTTATCTGGCACTGGGACCGAAGAAGCAAATAAAGACTTGGCCAGGCTATGTCGTTAATGGCTTCAGGTTTAAGTCAACTCAGAATGCTATAAATGTCGAATTTATCAATGACGACATCAATACCAAGGATTCCGGTGTTTGCATAAGAGGCACCGTCTATGACGACGAGCTGGACTTTGACTATTATGGAGTGCTTCGGGATATTGTAGATTTACAATATACTAGCCCATATGATATGCATATTGTGATGTTCAAATGTGAGTGGTTCGATACGACACCAAATACCGGTTGGAGAATCGATAAAAAAATTTGGATTCGTCGATATAAATCATCGCAGGAGGTATAGAGGGTCCGATACATTTCCGATAGCAAATCAGGCTGTTCAAGTCTACTATACAAGCTACCCAAGGCGTCGTAGAGATCGATTTGACTGGTAGGCAGTATGCAAGATTAAATCTAGAAATATATTCAACGTTGGAGATCAAACATACCAAGAGGACCAGATCGAAAAGTTCTAATACTTGGGACAACACTCAGATACAATGGATGTTGAAGATATTGTTGAGGAAAATAGAGGAGAGGAAGAGGTTGATACACAAGACTTAGCTATCAACCAGGGGAGAAAGAGGCATCTTGTCCCAAATTTTGAGGCAGAAGAAGAAGAAGAAGAAGACGAAGAAGAAGAAGAATTTGATGGGGATGAGCATACAGATGAAATCGACGATGAAGATAAGGATGAGGATGAGGATAATGATGAAGACGAGGTCAAGGATGAGAACGAAGACGATGATTATGTTAAATATTGTTGTATATTAAAAACACTTCCAATTACGTGAATTATGTTTGACCTCATAAAAGCAATTACGTGAATTCATGTTTTTTTCATTCGATTATTTACTTATTGCAGATGGCACTCCTAGTCTTTTTCGTCGCGGCGGCACTCGTCTCCCTACTGGTGGTATGTATATTTTAGTTTAGTTTTTTATATCCATTTACACTTTTATATTGTTAATTATGTTTATGTGTTCTATTTACAGGTCATGATGGCTGGCCGTGGTCGTGGTGCTGGTCGTGGTGGTGGTGGTGGTGGTGGTACGGGTCGTGGTCGTGGTCGTACTGGTGCTGGTGGTCGTGGTCGCATTCAAAGTTCCCGGGATGTGACCCCATCGAGCGAGCCCGACCCGGAGAGTACCCCGGGCACAGACGCATCCTGCCCTCGATCGACCACTTCATCGAGGCATGAGTCTGGATCTGCTAGCGGATCCGTTCCGCTATCGAAACCACCAGCAGCGGATCCACTAGGGGATGCCCCAGTTACTGCACAGTGGGCCCCGGAGTACCCCCATATTTGGTTCCATTCGGTTACTGGGGAGTACATACGCGAACCCACGGATCCTCCGACGGCACCAGAGAGGCCGAGAGGTGAGTTCCGACGAGAGCTATGGCCCGCGGGGACCTCGTAAGTAAATTTAAGTTAATTTATTAAATTTCTTTCATTTATTCAAGTTAATAATCCAGTCGTTTCTTCTTTGTAGGTTTTTTCCATTTAATGTTGGCAGGGCCCTTGGAGAAATTATCAGGGTTAACTTCCACGGTCCCTACCTCAACTTTTCGTCGGTGCCCCCAAACGTGCAGTACGTCTGGCTCGACGAGTTGAGGGTATATATCTATATCTTTTGGTTAAGTCTATGTGATTCTTTAATCAACCATTTTTTAAATTACGTGATAATTGATTTTCTGTGTTAGACAACGTACTGGTGGCCCCCCCCCATTGCGAGGAGGGGATCTGCATGACCTACAAAAGCGCTTGCTCGAAGAAGATACGGGATATGATTTATGACCTAAAAATGGGGCATACGAGGCCGAATTGGATCCGGCAGGAGTATTATGAGGACCTCTTAGGCATGATGGATACCTCTGCGTACAAGGAGAAATCGGAGAAGGCGAAGGTGAACCGATCTGTCGCGGGCCTTCATACGGGGGGATCAACGTCCCACGCAGCGACACTTGCAGATCTGGTGAACAACCGTAAATTTATTTCACTATCGAATTAGGTATTATTAATTAAAGGAGTTAATTAGTTTCTACGGAAATTTCGTATGCAGGCCCAACGGGCGGTGAAGGAGGGAAGGGCGCCAGAATCGGTCACCATGTACGACGTGTTCCAGCATACGCACAAAAGGCAGAAGGACGGGAGCTTCGTCGACGAGAGGGCCAAGGAGACTGATGTAAGTACTTATGTTTATGAGATTAACGTTAGAATTAAAAGTATTCGGACTATAACTTAGGTAAACTTAGGATTCACACTTAACTTAGTGAAACATAGGATTTAGGTTACAACTTAGGTAAATCTTATAATATAAACACATTCATTTGATAGGCTGCGTATCGTGAGGCCCTTAGTCGGGCTCAGTTAACCGACACCGAGGATGTCGGTGAAACGACGCCCTTCCGGACGCCCTCTTCTTTGGCCGCTCGGAACGACTTGTTCGTAGATACCGTCGGCGGCTTTAAGAAAGGGTTCCTGTACGGAGTCGGCTCCCTAGGGCCATTACATATGGCGACGCAGAGATTTCCACCGACACCGCCTCCTCCCGTGGCCCGGGCAGACGATGATGTTAGGTTGCAGCTTACGCAGCTGCACGAGGCGGTGTCGTCTTTGCGGGAGCAATTTGCCACGTACTTTCCGCCTGCGTCTGCTGTTGCCGGTCCGTCTGCTGCTGTCGGTCCGTCTGCTGCTGCCGGTACGTCTGCTGTTGGTGCTCGTCCGTCTTCTACTGGTCCGTCGACTGCAGGTGTCGGTCCGTCTTCCGTGGGCCATCTTTCTTTCAACCCTGATGCCCCTGTGGTACCGCCTACGACTGTGACGTCACTCCTGGATCTCATGTCCGCAGAGCAGCTACGCCGACTTCTGAGCAGTGTCTACGACGGCTTGCCTCCGTACCTTGTGGTGGAGTATATTCGTCGGTCGCATATGGGATTACCACCACCGGACAATCGACCTCCTCCTTCTTAAAATATTATATTAAGAAAATTTGGATTATTTATGAGAGCTTTGAACTAATTGTGCTATAATCGGCTTATAGCACCGGATATTATGTTACTCTTTAGGATAATTGATATTTAGTTTCTATTAATTTGGTTTGGTCTGTGATTCTTGGATAATTGGTGTGCATTAAATTCGTATGTGCATATTTGGTCTATGTGATTCTTGGATAATTGGTGTGCATTATATATTTGGTCTGTGTGATTGTTGGATAATTGGTGTGCGTTATATATTGGTTTGGTTTATGCATATATTTGTGGACAGGGAAAGTGCTGTAATTTTTTTTCCAAAAAACTCAGTTAGCGACGGACTAGTGACCGTTTAGCGACGGATAATCCCAGTTGCCGACGGTTCGTTGACGGATTAGCCATCGCTATCTGGAGTTTTTAAAGTGTTTCCAGGTAGCGACGGATGCTCGACGGATTATCCGTCGGCAAGGTTCTGGTAGTATAAACTTCGACAGAATAGCGACGGCCTATCCATTGCCAGGGCGACTGATAATCAGCCGCTAAGCAGTCGCTCGCTCTAGCGACTGCTTTGCGACGGACTATCCGTCGACATGGTTCTGGAAATGCCTGACATTTCCAGAACCATGGCGACGGATAATCAGTCAGTAATCCGTCGTTGTGGCGACGTTGTAGCGACTGATTAGCGACTACTCTTCCGTCGCCATGGTAATGGAAATGCCAAGCATTTCCAGAACCTGATCGACGGATAGTCCGTCAGCACGCCGTCGCTAATCCGTCGTTCGTTACCGACGAATACCGACGGATTAGCGACAGAACGATACGCTCTGATACGCTGTTACGACGGGTTACCGACGAAATTTTACGTCGCTATTGTCTGCACAGTTCAGTACTTAATAGTTGAAATGGACGACAGTCCGTCGGAAATGCGTCGCCAATGCTTCGTATTGTGACGTCGAAAATCTGTCGCTATTCCGTCGTTCGACGACAACTTAGCGACGGACCGTTATTAGCAACGAGCTGATTGCCGACGGATATTTTTGGCCAAAATCCGTCGGTCATCAGTCGCTATTCGTAATTACCGTCGGTTTAGCGACGGATAGGGCCGTCACTAAAAGAATAAATTTTGGTAGTGAATGGTTAGTTTACCTCCATCACACTTACCTGTGTGTACTCTTTTTGTCCTTCGACCAAAGTTTTTCCCACCAAGTTTTCTTTGGCAAAGTTTTTGACGAGGCACAAGTAGGTGGTCAAATTTGAATCAGCAAGCTACAGACAGATGAAGAAGCTCATAGGTGTTTACAAGCAGAGTTTATGAAGAGCCAAGGGGGAGTGTTGTAACTCATGGTAATCCTTCATGTTCCCAAGTGACTCTTCACCTTTGTAACTCCCAAGTGACTTTTCACTTTGTAACTCCCAACCTCTCTCTCCCTAAATAAAGAGAGGTTGGGATGGCTTGTAGAGACATTTTTGAGATATATTGATATACATTGAGAGGTTGAGCTAATTGTCCACACAACACAATCTACAATGTCTGCTAAATTTCCTTATTCATTGTACTTTCTTTATGTGCTTTCTTTGACTTTCATACAAGTGGATGTCCAATTATTATGTCCAATTATTATGTTTAATATTCTGTCCTGGAACGTCAGGAGGGCTAATTCAGTGGGTCGATGGAAGGAAATACAACAGATTATGAGGAGTACTAAGAGCTCGATTGTGGCTATATTAGAAAGCAAAATCAAAGCTCCAGAGAGAATTAAGCAGAGGATTCCAGCTAACTGGGAGGCAGTTGATAACCTTGCACAAGGGGGGGTTGCAAGGATCTGGGTTATGTGGGATAGTCGGATATGGAAAGGAAGAGTCCGACTATCCTCTGAGCAACTGATAGTTCTTGATCTCACTAACAAAGGAGGTCAGGAAATTATGGTAGGGGTGGTTTACGGACATAATGACAGAAGGTTGAGAAGCAGATTGTGGGAGGATATCATTAAGACAGCTGTAGAAGTGGGCAATCATACTCCGCTGATCCTCAGCGGAGATTTTAACGCCATATTATCGGCTAATGAGAAAGAAGGAGGAAGACCGGTTCCACCTAATATACTGGCAGACTTTCAAAACTGTTTTACAAGCGCAAGATTACTGTGTATGGAGAGGACGGGACAGGTGTGGTCTTGGAATAATAGCTCGATCTCAAATCGGGTAGCATGCCAATTGGATAGAGCCATATGCATTCTGAAATGGATAGAGGTATTCCCCAATGCCAGGGCCGAGGGGCTTCAGAGGGGTACTAGTGACCACGCCCCCATTTTGGTTCGACTGGTGAACACAACCAACCCTGGGAGGCGTCCATTCAGGTAATCTAATGCGTGGAAATTTATAGAAGGTTACGATGCGGCTGTTCACAGAGGGCTACAAACGGAGTTCTCGGGTACGCCTCAATTCTGTCTACTCCAGATCCTTAAACTAGTCAAGCAGGACCTAAGGGACTGGAACAGAAGGAGACCGAATCAGCCCCTTGAGGAGAAGACCAAGAAGCTTCAGGAAATCCAAGACGGGTTAATCGCAAAGCCTTTCGACCAAAACTTGGCTCGCCAAGAGTCGTTCCTCTAAGAGGAAGTGAGAAGGCTCCGCTTTCAAGAAGAGATTCATCTGAAACAGAGAGCTAAGTGTGCATGGTTAATAGACGGGGACAGATGCTCTAAATTCTTCCACGCTACGGTCAAAGCGTGCCAGTATCGCAACTCGGCGGCTCTCTTTATTGGCGCTGATGGAGCAGTTGCCGCTCAGCCTGAAAAACTGAGTGAAACTGCTGTTGCATACTATACGGAGCTTTATAAGTCAAATGAGGGGACAAGGATGTACCCGATATTGTGTGTAAACGTCTGGTTACAGAGGCTGGGAATGCGGGACTCCGCAGAAAAGTTCAGTTGGAGGAAATTGAAGACGTCATAAAGCGAGCTGACCCGGACAAGTCCCCTGGCCCGGACGGCTTCAACGCTTCTTTCTTCAAGCATCATTGGACACATATGAAGGAGCTTGTTCTTGATGTAGTGGATGATTTTTTTGCAACCGGATGGCTCATCTGAGAAATCAGTCATACATTTCTAGTACTCATCCCCAAGAAGGAAGGAGCTACGGATTGCCTGTTATAATTTTATTTATAAAATTATTACTCATATCATGTGTAACAGGATGCAGGAAATCATACAGGAGCTTATCTCGGCAAATCAGGCAGCATTCATCAAGGGGCGGGCAATTGGAGAAAATTGTCTCCTCGCTCACGAATTGATCCGCGACTTTAGCAAGGCTGGAGGGCTGAAACGGTGCATCAAATTAGACTTGCGGAAAGCATATGACACTATGAATAGAAGCTTTCTATGCAAGATTCTCAGGGGCATGGGATTCGATCAATGATGGATCGATAGAATCGAAGAATGTATAACCACACCAACATTCTCTGTAATTATGAATGGACAGCCGCAGGGGTATTTCAGTAGCAGATGCGGCCTTCGACAGGGTGACCCTCTCCCCCCTTACTTATTCACTATCGTCATGGAATATTTTACGTGCTTGATAGACGTGGAGGTATATAGGAGGAATATCATTCCACTATATCGTCGAGTGAGTCCAGTAGTTTCCCATCTCATATATGCTGACGATCTGCTAGTATTCTTGGAGCCTACGGAGAAAGGAATTACTACACTTTTACAGATACTTGAAGTATTCAGGAGGAGGGCGGGCTTGGCACTCAATAAAGATAAGTCCCAGTTATTCTTTAGTAAAGACTGTCCGCAACGAAACGATTGGTCGGAAAGACTTGAGATTGGGCAGGGACAACTTCCGGTGAGATATCTCGGTATCCCCTTGTCTATTAATCATGTGTCTAATATGGAATGCAAGGGGTTGATCAGCTATGTTCAGAGCCGACTGGAAGGTTGGAAATCCCAACTCCTCTCCTTCGGAGGACGAATAGAGTTGGTGTGATCAGTGATATGGGCGATTACTGGATATTGGTTCCAGGCCGTTATTATTCCGACGGGTACATTAAAAGAAATAGAACGTTTGTGCGCGAATTTTATCTGGAGAGGGGGCTTACATTCTATTGCATGGGAGGAACTCTGTCAGACGATGGAGGAAGGAGGTATTGGGTTGCAGTCGCTCAAGACGCTAAGGAAGGTAGCCAAGTTGCGAATGGCCTGGAAATTCCTGACGGGTACGTCCATGTGGGCAAATTGGATGCGCGCGCGGTATGCTTCCAATGAGAATTTCTGGATCTTGGCATATAGCAATAATTATTCTGTTCCATTCAAAAATATTTTAGCTCAACGAGATATCCTGAAAACGTGCATTTCCCGTGTCATCCGCAATGGTCGCGCGACGAACCTGTGGAAGGATCCGTGGCTAGGCAAACAAAGTTTCATCGAGTAGGTGGGATGGCCGACGTTTGAGATGGTCGAACAAGACGTTCAGGTATCCAGTATAATAGATAGAGGAGCTTGGCATGTCTTACATCGGCATATACAGCTATGGTTTGGAGAGGAGATAAGTAAAACTTTTATTCTTGCTGAAGAGGGAGAGGACGAATGGAAATGGAAAGCTTCAGCCGACGGATGCTTCTCCCATGGAGGGGCATACGAGACACTGAGGTCATCCTCCCCTAAGGTAAGTTGGGCGGAGGTTATATGGATCCGAGGAGCGGCGAGCAAGTGGAAGCTATGTACGTACAAAGCGATGAAAGATATATTGCTTACTAGGAAGAGATTAATACAGTTTGGCATCCATATAGTTGACCCCAGGTGCATATTGTGCGATGGAGGCAACGAATCTAGGAACCATCTGTTCTTCGGTTGTCCATTCTCGGACGAGATATGGCACACATACCGAAGTGAGTTGGGCTTGCCAGCCAGAAGACAGGCAGGGCTGATGGAAGTGGTAGAAGATATTCGGGGTATGCGAGATCGAGGGCAGAAGTTTCAGAAGAGGTGTACTCGACTTCTTGCTGTAATATGGCATATATGGCGGGAGCGTAACAATCGCATTTTTGAAGGTCGTGCTACCTCCTTATCAGGGATTCTCAACAACATAAATGCGGATCTTTGCTCCATTGAGGCAGGGATAGGCTGAAGCATTATTAGAGGATGGAGAGATGGGGTCGGAATAGATTTCTGTTCTGGGGATAGCCTTTGTATTTGGGATGAAGTAAGTGTGGCTCCATGAGCACCTATATATAAGCCGTTTCAGTAATAATAAAGAAGAACCATTCGCTTCAATATATATATATATATATATATATATATATATATATATATATATATATATATATATATATATATATATATATATATAGTTTCAGATCGGGAGCTCCATTTTCGGAGTCCTGCGAAACTCCACGATCCTCGACCGTTGGATCACACGGCATCGCACGGCATCGCATGGCTCGATTCGATGGTTCAGGGGGGAAGGCTTCCACGGGACTCCGCGGACGAATATCTTGATTTGTGTGTGTATATATATATATATATATATATATATATATATATATATGCAAATGACCTCTAGCCTAGTGGTTAAAAGAGATGCATGCGGCCCGAGTGGTTAGGAGATCGATTTCCGGTGGGAGCGTTCGCCACAATTACCTTCTTTCAATATATATATATATATATATATATATATATATATATATATATATATATATAGGAAAAATATATATATATATATATATATATATATATATATATATATATATATATATATATATATATATATATAAACATAGGAAAAATCGGATATGAGCCATAGGCTCATACTCTTATATGAGCCATCCTACGTGGCTAAGTATAGTGACTTGGAAGAAAAAATTTAAATAGATATAAATAAAAGATCTCATAAAATTTTTGATAAATAATAACTTACCATATCTTTACTTAGAAACTTACCAAATAAGTTTGCCTAGTAATTTAAATATAAATAATGCCATTTGTCCCTCCAAATTAAAATTAATATTAACATTAAAATTAAAATTAATATCAATATTAATATTAACATTAAAATTAAAATTAATATTACCATTAATATTAACATTAAAACTAATATTAACAATAACATTAATATTAATATTAATATTAATATTAATATTAATATTAATATTAATATTAATATTAATATTAATATTAATATTAATATTAATATTAATATTAACATTAACATTGACATTGACATTAATATTAACATTAACATTAACATTAACATTAAAATTAATATAAAAATTAAGTTAACATGAAGATTAAAATTAATATTAAAATTAACATTAATATTAACATTAAAATTAACAATAATATTAATATTAACACTAAAATAAATCTTAATATTAATATTAACATTAATATTAACATTAATATTAATTAATATTAACATAATTATGGGATCTTTTATTTCTATCTATTTAAATTCTTAGGTAAACATATTTAGTAAGATCCTAGGCAAAGATATGGTAAGTTATTATTTATCAAATTTTTTATCATATCTTTTATTCACTACAAAAATTTGTCAGATTAGCGATATTCAAAAATGTCACTAATCTCGGTAAAAACGTCGCTAAGTGAAGTTAGCGACGTTTTGGACGACATTTTGGAAACGACGAAAAAAATGTGTCGCTAAACGAGAAAACGTCGCAAAACGTCGCTATGACGACGTAATTTAGCGACGTTATTTACGTCGCTAGTTAGCGATGTTATTTGTGACGTTTTAACGTTGACGCTAATTAATTAGCGACGTAAAAGGCGACGTTATCGTGTGGTCGACGTTTAGCGACACAGTTGCGACGTTTTGGCGATGACATGCAGACATCAGATTTGGTGCCACGTGTTTCCACGTCAGCATTTAGCGACGCTTTTAGCGACATTTATTAATGTCGCTACTATTTAGCGACAAATAGTAACATCGCTAAAAACGTCGCTAAATTGAATTTTTTTAAAAAAAAGAATCCAGAATGCAAATGTACAATCCAAAATACAGAATCTAATCCCTGGGTTCGTCGACCCCTTCGATGGAACACTCAACACCAGCCCGCACAATACACTCAACACGTCGCCAGTCCGTCGGTAGCTAGGAATTTTTTGAAAACAAAACAGCATAAAATTGGGCATTCCCAATATACACAATTCCAATATACAAAATACACAAATAATCTCAAGCAAATCCAACATACACAATCAAAGACGGTGGCTCCTCCTTAACTTCAACCTTGGGAGCAATCTCTTCACTGATGGTCATTGGTTCTTCCTTGATCTCGACCTTTGGTAACACCTCCTCCTTAACAGTCACCGGCTCTTGTTTGACGACGGGGACTTACTCCGTGTCGAAATTGTAATCGAAGTAATAAAACGACATTGGAGATACAAATACCGCTCGAGTGAGCCAAAGGCATGCAACCACTTCCCTCCCTCCATTCCCCCTCTCCCTCTCTCATGCTATCAACGTCACAACTTTTCCAGTGCTGCTCCCTCTAATGATGATGAACGCAAAAATCAAGGACCCCCTCTCCTTTCTCACTCTTCACAGTTCTCACAACAGGAAGGATCAGTTCTTTCTAGTTCTCTTCTATCCATCCATTCCTCCGTTCTGATCAAGCCTCTTCCTTCTCCTATCCTCCACCATGGCTCTGGACCCATCTGCTCCTACCTACTTTGCTTCTTCTTATTTGACTCTCTCAGTCACATATGATATCCAGTTCAAGTGTAGAGTCGGGAAAGAAGAAGTGGGCAGGAAGAGGAGGGGGAAGAAGCACAGCCGACGGCATGACCTGTAGGAAGTACAGAGGTCTTCTTCAACATCCGTAGGAGAACTATAAGGATATATCTTTTCACAACATGTCACCTTGTCAAAGACCCTTAATGTGACAACCATGTTACCACGGTATCGGAAGACTAACACGTCATAATTTTCTAAGCCGTGTGTTTTGACATAATTCTCCCAACTCTTTTCTCCTATGTAGTAATCTTGTATTTCTTTATGAAGTTCAAGACGGCATATTTTTCCATTACGAGTCACTATATGCCGTCTTGCACTACTAAAATATGCTATATTAGCGACGTAATAAATAACGTTGCTAAATATGTAACATAGCGACTCCTTTCTATAGACATCGCAAAATGTCGCTGAATAGCGACGTTCAGCGACAGTAGATAAATTACGTCGCTGTATAGCGACGTTCAGCGACATATTATTAAAATATATTGCCATGTATTAAAATATTTGCGATGTTTAGCGACTCGAATCTTGACGTCGCTAACTTTTTTTTACTTAGGGCACACTGTTTCCATTTCCCTCCTCACTCGAAAAACTCAAAAATTTCAGAACGAGCTCTTCCCCCCCGGCGACTCCATCCCCTCCCGGCGACTCCATCCCCCCCCCCCCGGCGAGCTCCTTCTCCTCGAGCTCCTCCTCATCTTCCTCAGGTAAACCCTAACCTAACTCCTCTCCCTCCTCCTCCTCCTCTCCCACGGACACACACACACACACGGACACACACACACACACACACACATACACACACGGCACACGAACACACACACACGGGCCGAACCCAATCGGATAAACCCGTTAATGGGTTAGGTTTGGGTTGAAGATACTCGGGTTCGGGCTCAGAATTGGGTTAAAATATTTGAACCCGATCAACAATCGGTTACTTTAAAGAGTAGGCAAATAGAGGAAGAAATATAAGAGAGGCAGAGAATTCCATTCAGGACTAGATGACTTATCTCCCTGAAAGCTTGAGCACCCGTATCTGCAGTTACTGGGCCTGGGTGGCCTCATCAGTCCAGTAGGTCATGACAGCCACAAGGATCTTCTCCGCGTTGAAGGGCCCACTCTCATGGTCCATGATCTTGCTCTTCCACTTCATCCCGTCCGTTATCCCTTGGATCTTAACAAGGACCTCCACCGTGTCCCTGAATATCATTGTGCCTTATGGTCTCAGTATCATATCCATATCCAATAGAATGTATGTTATGTCACACCTGCAACCATTTCCACGATAAGTGAGATTTACATCGACATTATATTTGAATATCAAAATACGATAATGATGAGCGCTGCAATTCGTATCAAGAAATATTGATGCAGATGGTATGATATGAATGATCGCATCATTATAGTATCGTAGGAAGCAAATGCTCCAAAAATTGTCCCGTGTCCCTGTCAATGTTATTTCGGACATGTATAAGACACAACGCTCCAAAATATTCCAGGACACCAAAACATGTGGCATCTCTATATTCTATTCATGTTTGTGCAACACATACAATAATTAAAACCATTACTGTAGGCAAGAGGTTTATGGTGCAGCGAAGTTCAAACAGATAACATAGCAAATGCAAGTTGAAAATTGAAGAAATGATTCCATAAAATGTACAATGTCAGCTTACTAGTTGTAAGTAGACTTCGTTACAGTAAATCTTATGAAAAGAGTTCATATGACACAACCGAACTTAAAAGTATGCTCGAAGGGAGTACAAGGTACAAAGCTTCAGTTATGTGGATGAATAATATACCCGAGTTATTCTCAACATTGTTGACTGCAAGGCCATCCAAAATTACCGAACTTCAAAACATTTCATCTGTCCTTGATTTCGTTATAACTGACAACAGTCATTTGAGTTTTATTTGATCCAACAATTATTATCTTTCATAGTGTTTTACTTTCTTTCTACAACTATTGGATCCTCAATAAGAATGACAAAACAAATAAGGAACTATAAATATAGAAGCAATGAGAACTCTAAAACAAAAGTCAAGGAATTAGATGACTGACATGAAATGCATGCATATTATTGTAACTAAACGAGAAAGAAAAAAAAACAGTAGAAAAAAGATTTAAATGACGAGATCTGTTGTTACCTATCCTGATAGATGTTAAACACACCATCCGCATGGATGAGGTCATAAGTTCGTGGGTATGTTGAAAAAGCCTCGCACCAGTCCTGGTAAGTTCCAATAAATCCTCGTTCATAGATAGCGCCTAGTGTGTCTCTCTCTGACTTGGCAGGGACTACATTCATCACCCACATTGGATACTTTGCCACTGCTGCTGTAAAACCTTCCAAGTTGGCATTCATGTCCATCACATTCCTATAACGTCCTTTGGCCAGGGGTGGGATGATCCTCTTATAGTGCACTATTCTTTCCTCCCACATCTTGTTATCATCCTGAAATGTCTTGGGCTTCATATGTTGAACCCGAGGTAGGGCCGAGCTTGGGCTCGGATTAGGCTTATAATTCATCTGGTTGGACTCGGGTTGACCTCAAGCCCGACCCAACCCGCCCGAGTTGCACCCCTACACACGGTTACCATGTCTCTCTACTATAATATACACTAGAAAGTTCAGACACAGCAAATATCGGTGTTTCTTCCATATCTATATCTAGTGAAGGATAATTGCCTAGACTTAGTCAAATTCACCCAGTTTGACTAGTTTTGCCAGACGGATATTGACTTAGTCAACTCAACTTCACCCAGTTTGACTAGTTACTGTGCTGAACATGTGTGTCCAGCTTTGCAGAATTATTTCCAAATGGATATGAATTACTACTTGCGGAATCGTTCATGGATATACAATCGTCGTCCTGATGATGTGTATGGTGTATGGGATGAATACATAGCGGAAGTAGAGCAGTTCCTGCAGTTTTCTAAGGCGTTCCCTCAGTACATGGACGACACCAAAATTAAGTGTCCACGTGTGAAATGTCATAATGTGAAATATTATCCAGAAGTGGAAGTGACATATCATTTGTACTCAAGGGGTTTCACGCCTAATTACTATCAGTGGACCGCACACGGAGAACTTGTGTCTTTAGCATCAGAGCCGGAGCCTTATGTTGAGCCGTATATGCATGCGGAACCTAATTTTGTTTCAGATAATCATGCATACGACGACGGGTGCGTGAACATGGTTTTCGACGGTGCGGGGCCTAGTTTCGTTCATGATGCAGCTGAGGAGGCACCGAATGTCGATGCTGCAAAGTTTATGGAGTTACTGGAGAATACAAGGACTCCATTGTATCCTAGTTGTGAGGATCATTCACCATTGGAGGTGGTTACAAGACTGTTGAGCATTAAGTCAGATTTTAACATGTCGCAAGAATGATACAACCGAGTGTTGGAGTTGATTATAGAGATCTTGTCGGCAGGTGCTAAGTTACCTAAAGACTTCTATCGGTCTAAGAGGATGGTGAGATCGCTCTGGATGGGATACGAGAAAATTGATTCTTATCGCAATGGGTGCATGCTGTACTACAAAGACGACAAGGACGCAGATGTGTACAGATTTTATGGGGCTGATCGCTATAAGACAACTAATACAGGAAGGTCTACCGGTGCAAGAAGATCGACCGATTCAATGTACTACATACCTTTAACGCCACGGTTGTAAAGATTATTTATGGTGAAAGAGACGGTCGAAAATATGAGTTGGCACATGCGAGAACAGATTGAAGGAGTGTTGGATCACCCATCCGATGGAGAAGCATAGAAGCACTTTGTTCGAGTGTATCCTAATTTTGCTTCAGATCCGCGTAATGTCAGGTTGGGGCTATCTTCTGACGGTTTTACTCTTTTTGGTCTTTCGGGATCCCAGTATTCGTGCTGGCATGTGATTGTCACTCCGTATAACCTATCGCCTAGGATGTGCATGAAGACACAGTACATGTTTCTAACCGTTATAATTCCTGGTCCGAACAATCCCAAGAGGAACATTGATGTGTACTTACATCCTTTGATAGATGAGTTGAATCAGTTATGGAAAGTAGGCGCTAACACGTACGATGTTTCCAAGAAGCAGAATTTTCAGATGAAGGAAACCCTTATGTGGACCATCAATGATTTTTCGGCCTATGGAATGTTATCTGGATGGAGCACTCATGGGCGTCTCTCATGTTCGTATTGTATGGACCGTACTAAGGCTTTCAGCTTGAAACACGGAGAAAAAACGTGCTTCTTTGATTGTCATCGGCAATTTCTGCCAAAAGATCATCCGTTCAGAAGGAACGTGAATGCATTCCGTACCAGCATTGTAGAGAAGGGTGATCCACCACCAAGGTGGTGCGGAGCCACGATATAGGAGGAGGTTAGAGATTTTTCAAGTGCTATTGAAGATCCTACAACTGGGTACAAGTGCGATAGATTTGGTAGAGATCATAATTGGACAAAGAGGAGCATATTCTGGGATCTGCCATACTGGAGTACCAATTTGATCAGACATAATCTTGATGCATACATATTGAGAAGAATGTGTTTGATAACATAATTAATACTGTGATGGACGTAAAGGAAAAAACAAAAGACAATTCCAAGGCCATGTTGGACTTAGAAGAAATATGCAAACGCCCTGCGTTGCATTTGATAGAGGAGAATGGAAAACAGTTCCTGCCGAAGTCAATTTTCTCACTGGACAAGGAGGATAAAGTGAGACTTTGTCGGTGGATCCAGGGCCCAAAATTTTTAGACGGATATGTGTCAAATCTGAGAAGATGTGTCGATCCGAAGGAAAATAAATTGACGGGTATGAAGAGCCACGATTGTCACGTATTCATGGAGAGGTTAATTTCGATTGTATTTCGAGAATTCGTACCGCAGGTTGTTTGGGATCCATTGACGGAGCTTAGCATATTCTTCAGGGATCTTTGTTCTAAAAAATTGCTCGTTGATCGTCTTGAAAAGCAAGAGAAGGACATTGCTGAAACACTGTGCAAGCGAGAGAGGG
The DNA here is from genome assembly GCA_029216955.1 of Iris pallida. Taxonomy (NCBI): domain Eukaryota; kingdom Viridiplantae; phylum Streptophyta; class Magnoliopsida; order Asparagales; family Iridaceae; genus Iris; species Iris pallida. Next base: position 17,102 of record JANAVB010012235.1, on the reverse strand, counting down.
TGTTTTCTTCTGGATTCTTCGACTCTATGAAGCATTTGTCGATTCATCTATCCTATAGGGCACGTATTGGTGGACCCGTCGAATATCGATGGATGTACCCGTTCGAGCGACATTTGAATCACCTAAAAAGAAAGGTGAAAAATAAGGCATGGGTCGAGGGTTCTATTTGTGAAGCCTATGTTCTCGAGAAGATTATAAATTTTTGTTCGATGTATTTCAAATCTCATGTTGTAACTAATAAAACGAGAGCTTCCAGAAACGACGACGGAGATCATAAATGTAATGATACAATAAAGAAGGTATTCAATGCTTCAGGAAAGCCATCGGGTAAAATGAAGAAGAGATATCTGAACGATGATGAGCTAAGGGCTGCTCAGGTGTATGTATTACTCAACTGCGACGATGATGAAGTAGAGAAGCTGGAGGGGTAAGTAATTAATACATCTACATTATTTTAATAGTATTGATTATTATACTATTATATTAATTGAACGATGTTTTTTTCAGCATATTTAAAGATGATATGAGGCCGGTAGGCTACACATAACAGAAGAATAACTAGAACAAGAAATGAGGCGTTATTTTCCATCATGGTTGAGTGCATATGTAAGACTTGAGAACTCTGTAATTACCTTTCTGCATATGCACTTGATTGAGAATGAGCTTAATTTATTTTTTCATGGTATTTAGGTCGATCGTCCATACGTAAGACTTGAGAATGAGTCTATTAGAAAGCAAGCCAAGGGACCAATTTATGCCGTAAAAATATGACCAAGCTACTGTGTTAATAGGTTTAGGTTCAAGTCAACAACTTTCCCGATCAGAGACAAATTTATGGACCTCGACTCCACCAAAAATAGCTGTTTGTGTATCAGATCTTCGAACTACAAAGATGTTGATGCGGGCAACGATTTCTATGGCATCCTATGGAAGATTATGGAGCTGACATTTAGTTATGGAATAGAGCCTGCTAAGATTGTGTTATTCGGGTGTGATTGGTTCGATCCGATTGAAGGTCAAGGTTGGAAAGTAGACAAGCACGGTCTTGTGGATATAAACTATCGACGTCGATATCAAGCCTATGAACCATTTGTCCTATAAGTCAGGCTCAGCTCGTGTACATCATAAGTTATCCTAAACGGGGAACAACAAGGTCGGACTGGTGGGCAGTATGCAAGACCAAAGCTAGAAATACCTTTGAGGTTGACGATATAGCTTATCAAGAGGATGAACTACCTCTTGTAACAAATATTATAAAAGTGGACACGATGGAAGTTCCTCATTACACATCTAATTGTGTAGAAGAAGTAGAATTATCTGAGGAGGAAGATGCAGATGAAAGTGAAGATGTAGAGGAGGAGGAAGAAGAAGAAGACGATGAGCTAAACGAACTAGATGAATTTACAGAAGAGGATTAAATCTGTACGATTGTTTAATCATCATATTTGACACTTTTATCATATAAATCTGTGACACTTTAGTGACACATTTATCTGTGACTATGATATTTTTCAAAAATCTGTGATGTATATCATATAAATATGTATATTTGTTTTATTGTCATATGTTATTATCAGGTATGACTAGACCAGGAGGACGACACCGTGGATATTATATTAGGCAGTCCCGTCTGCCTCGGACTTGAGATGCAGATTCTGTACCCTCATCCTCATCTTCGAGTACGCCAGTGTACCGTTCTATTCCCGGTCCATTGCCGGGACATGGCAGTTCCAGCAGGTTGGCGACTCCTCCCTCGTCGTCTAGCATTCATTATCCCGTGTCCAGTATTCCTCTCGCGTCCAACATTCGTCCTGCCGATGGCTCAATGGGGAGAGCCGACGCCGAGCATATGGAGGACGGTGATCAGACTGATCCTGCCCAGGCAGGAGGTGAGAACGACCCTCCATGCGCTCCCACAGACGAGACGCGTATGGAGATTTGGATGGACGGGCCTACGAAGTAAGTTAATTAGTTAATATATATTTCTCAAATGATTATATGTACATATATATTCATTAAATGTATTATTTTAAAGATATCGGCCTCCTGCAGTACAGAGACAGCTGTGATTATTTCTGAGGCAGAACTATGGTGGACCTTGGATTAACTACTCAGATGCTTCCGCAGATAGGAAGGCCTTTTGGTTGGCCCACTTCAAGGTAAAAATTTGTTTATTTTTAAATTTTAATAATCATTTGTGTATATTATACAAATTTTCTATTTTACTTCTTGTAGAGGACCTATTTCTATCCACCACAACGGGCGAGGAAGATCGAGGTCCAATTTTTTGCCGTCTGTCACGACCCGCACCCTAGAGTAAGGGCACGAGACGCGGGTACGTCTAGCCTACGCCGCAGAGTCGGCGGTAGAACGCTGTCTTAGGGCAACCTACATCTAACAATATTTATATCTAAGCAGTTAATACTCCCCGAATGGGGGTGACATAACAGTAATAAACTCAATCACAACTAAGGAAGAGAGCACGATATGAAATGATCAGAGAATGTACTCGCCAGGTATCTGAGTGTCCAATATGAAAATACTGTCCGAGGAGTGGTGTCTGGCTCCTAATCAGAACAGCACAAGTCACAACCAGTCTAAAATGGTAAAATGAAGTTCTACTATGTACTCTACATGAGTCTAGGTCAATCTAGGCCAAAGTCAACTCTTGGTCAACTCTGGTCAACCCTAGAAGTCAAACTTGGTCAACTATGGTCAAACTAGGTCTAACAAGTCTAAACTAGGTCAAACTAGTCTATACTAGACTACATTAGTCTATACTAGGTCACTCAACCTACACTAGCTAGTACACAACACTACTAGGCTATCTAGACCAACTACACATGTTATATGGCATTTCTACATATTACCTATATGTACATTACATAGGTTATAGTACAATTATTAGGAAACATCACATTATATATATATATATATATATATATATATATATATATATACATAGGCTCATCATATATATACATATATATATAAAAATATATATATATATATATATATATATATATATATATATATATATATATATATATATATATACATAGGCTCAACATATATGCATACCGTCGCAGGCAAGCTCATCCGTGATGCGATCCACGACCAGAAGTCTCGTGATCGCTCTGGAAAGCCGATCCATAGTTGGATCACGCCAGAGTAGTAGACTACGGTGAAGGCTAGATTCGGCGAGGCCATGTACTAGGAGCGGTCTGACAAGGCCAATGTGGCACGGTCGAGCGCCAATAAGTGGTGTGGTGGCTCCATTCCGATGACGGAGCATTTTCGTCGTCTGGTACTTTTCCTATGACAGAAATCATTTTATATATAGTTGGATAGAATGTTTAATACTAATAATAGACAATATATTTTAACATGTAAAAAAGGGTGAGGACCCCAACATGGTGACCATCTTCCTGGTCACCCATCGGAGGGCTGGGGAGTTCATTGACGAGAGCGCGACGCAGGTATATGTACGTTCTATTCTTTATATTAATTTACTATAATTTAGAAAACAGAAAAATAGATATCAATATAGACTTTAGCAAACACTTAGACGTTAGCAAACATTATTCTAGGTCAAATTTCTTCGGCTACAAGAGGAGGCGGCTGTTGCTGCTAGTGCGCCAGCAGAGGAAGGCGCTGGTACTTCCTCCCAGCTGCCTACAGCTCCATCGCAGGACAACCTCTGGATGACTGTCGTTGGTGGTCTTCAGAAGGGTAGGTACTACGGTACGGGATCCTACGACGCCTATTTGGCTTCAGAGTCATCTCGGGCCCCTCTGTCCGTGCGCAGTCTCCAGATTCGCAGGCGTCATCTCAAGCTCAGGATATTGGTCGTCAGATCGACGAACTGCGTCGCGAGTTGCAGCAGCAGATTTCTGATCTCCATACCGCAGAGCGACGATCCGACGATCCGATGATCACCGGACGATTTGATGCGATCGAGCGCAGTATACAAGAGCTGATGAGTCTGCAGCAGGCTACAGCTGCCAGCTTGCACACGCTCACCGAGTCTACGCAGCATACTGAGCGTAGACAGGTCGAGCTTGAGGGATCGCAGAGGACCATGTCTGCCTCACTCACTCAGGTATAAACTTCGATTGAGGACAGTACTCAGAGGATGGTGAGTACCGTTGCTGCACATGGTGAGCGACTGCGAGAGCTGGAGCAGATACATCCTTCCGGTCTATCGACGGCGCCGACTCCAGACATTGTACTGCCTCCTACTGCCCCTACGGTGCAGCTCGCACAGGAGCAGTATGAGCACATGCTATCTCAGATGCGCGGCAGGGGTCCTCAGTGATCCAGTAGATTTTTTTTATCATCTTTGTATGTATTGGCCCTATGGGCCCATTGATCATTCTGTACACTTATTTTCATTCTTATTTGCCCTCCATTGTGGACATGTATGTTTGTTGGACATGTATGTTTGTGATATTTACTTTGTTGGTATTTTTATTGAGTACATGTATGATATTTACTTGGACATGTATGTTTGTGATATCTGCGACGGGGATGACAAATATACCTACGCTGGGTTATAAGCGATGATCTGATATACAAAGGAGGTGCTGCCCAATTTTTAAAAAAATATGTTTGTTATTTTTGTGATGATGTGTGTCTGTGTAAATACAGACACAAAACATAACAAAAATACCAAACATATATTTTTAAATTTTTTTATAATATCTGCGACGTTTAGCGACGTTCTGCGACGTATCCTAACGTCGCTAATTAGTGCCGTCACGTCGCTATCCGTCGTAATCTGTCGCTCAGTAGCTGACGTGGCAGAGAGTTGACGTCGCTAATTTGGTCGCTGTACGTCGCTACCCTGCTGACGTGGCAGGCAAGCCATGTCATCACATAAAAAGAAATAATGTCGCTACGTAGTCGTACTACGTCGCTAATTTGGCAACGTTCAAATTCGTCGCCCTCCGTCGCTAATTTTGCGACGACCCAGTGACATTAGGGTGACGTCGCAAACAACGACGGAGGGTGATGAATTTGTCATCTGCGACTAGCTTTTTTACGACCTTCATCTTTCGTCGCTAAAGTCGTCGCTAATTACGTTTAGCGACGTATTTTCCTTAATTAGCAACGTATCTGGACGTCGCTAATTTGCCTTATTTTAGTAGTGTTGAACTTCATAAAGAAATGCAAGATTACTACATAGGAGGAAAAAGTTGGGAGGATTATGTCAAAGCTCACGGCTTAGAAAATTATGACATGTTAGTCTTCCGATACCGCGATAAAGTAGTTGTCACATTAAGGGTCTTTGACAAGGTGACATGTTGTGAAAAGATATATCCTTATAGTTCTCCTACGGATGTTGAAGAAAACCTCTGTACTTCCTCCAAGTCATGCCGTCGGCTGTGCTGCTTCCCCCTCCTCTTCCTGTCCACTTTTTCTCCCCCGACTCTACACTTGAGCTGGATATCATATGTGGCTGAGAGAGTCAAATAAGAAGAAGGAAAGTAGGGAGGAACAGATGGATCTAGAGCCACGGTGGAGGAGAGGAGAAGGAAGAGGCTTGATCAGAACGGAGGAATGGATGGATGGAAGAGAACTAGAAAGCACTGATCCTTCCTGTTGTGAGAACTGTGAAGAGTGAGAAAGGAGAGGGGGTCTTTGATTTTTGCGTTCATAATCATTAGGGGGAGCAGCACTGGAAAAGTTGTGACGTTGATAGCATGAGAGAGAGAGAGAGGGGGAATGAAGGGAGGGAAGTGGATGCATGCCTTTGGCTCACTCGAACGGTATTTGTGCGTCAGTGTCCCTGTTATTTGTAGGCGTCCCCCTAGCGCGCCATGGGTGGTGGCGCGTCACCCCCCCTTCCGTACGACCACTACGACACGCCATTTCTAATGTCGTTTCATTACTCCGATTACAATTTTGATAAAATTCTCTCGGTGGAACTGCCCTCTGAAGTTGGAGCCACCTCCTCTTTCACAGCCATTTGTGCCTCCCTCAAGCGAGATCCTCGGGTCTTAGGTGCCATATGTGAGAACGGGTGCCATCTCGTTTGAGTACATTTTCAAAAGCAGATAAAATATAAAAAATTTAATTTTTCTCCAAGTGTGAGAACAGATGGCTCAGAACACAACCCAAAATTCATTCTAGCATACATTAGTATGAATCATGTATGTTATGTACATATGGTGTAGTATATGTTTTTATCGAATCTAGTATCTGAAGGATATAACAGAATCAAGATGAAATCATATAATGTAATACTAAAACATCATCTACTACTATATAAGATATAGTGATAGGTTGTCGTATCATCATTGCCGAGGGATGAGGGTCGAAGGACAGTCAACTTTATCTACAGCTACATAGTTTCTGCCTCGCCAGTCGAATGGTTGTAGGGACTATGTCCTGATCACCATGTCGTACCGTAGATTTATGCAAATGGAGCTGGAGCTGAAGCCAAAATACATAATCTAAAATATAAAATACAGAATCCAATCCCTGGGTTCGCTGAAAATACAAAAATAAAGATTGACACACAGTACTAATTCATATGTGTTTTTTGTGTGAGAACGGATGGCTCAGAACACAACCCAAAATTCATTCTAGCATACATTAGTGTGAATCATCTATGTCCTGTACATATGGTGTAGTATACGTTCTTATCGAATCTAGTATCTGAAGAATGTAACAGAATCAAGATGAACTCATATAATGTAATACTAAAATATCATCTACTACTATATAAGATATAGTGATAGGTTGTCGTATCATCATTGCCAAGGGATGAGGGTCGGAGGACAGTCAACTTCATCTACGGCTACACAGTTACATGAGCTAGTCGTCGCGAAACGTCGCTATGACGTTGCTAATAGCGACTAATTTAGCGACGTTAGTATGAACGTCGCTAAATTCTAATTATATTCCCCCACCAATTTATTTTCCCCTATTTTATTCTCTCACTCTCTCTTCTCCCCCCTCCGGCGCTCTCACTCTCTCCGGCGCTCTCACAGTACTAATTCATTTCTATTTAAGTGTGAGAACGGATGGCTCAGAATACAACCCAAAATTTATTCTAGCATATATTAGTATGGATCATTATGTTCTGTACATATGGTGTAGTATATGTTCTTATCGTATCTAGTATCTGAAGAATGTAACAGAATCAAGATGAACTCACATAATGTAATACTAAGACATCATCTACTACTATATAAGATATAGTGATAGGTTGTCATATCATCATTGCCGAGGGATGAGGGTTGGAGGACAGTCAACTTTATCTACGGCTATATAGTTTTTGCCTCGTCAGTCGAATGGCTGCAGGGACTATGTCCTGATCACCATGTCGTACCGTAGATTAATGCAAATGGAGCTGGAGCTGGAGCCAAAATACAGAATCCAAAATATAAAATACAGAATCCAATCCCTGGGTTCGCCGAAAATACAAAAACAAAGATTGACATGCAGTTCTAATTCATGTGTTTTAAGTGTGAGAACGGATGGCTCAGAACAGAACCCAAAATTCATTCTAGCATACATTAGTGTGAATCATCTATGTTCTGTACATATGGTGTAGTGTACGTTCTTATCGAATCTAGTATCTAGTATCTGAAGAATGTAACAGAATCAAGATGAACTCACATAATGTAATACTAAAATATCATCTAATACTATATAAGATATAGTGATAGGCTGTCGTATCATCGTTGCCGAGGGATGAGGGTCGGAGGACAGTCAACTTTATCTACGGCTATATAGTTTTTGCCTCGCCAGTCGAATGGCTGCAGGGACTATGTCCTGATCACCATGTCATAGTCCAATATAATCCAGAGATTGACACAGTACTAATTCATATATGTAGTCCAATACAAAAACAATCCAATACAAATAGTCCAATACAAATAAGTACTAATAGCTAATGAGAACCACGCAGTGCACACAAATGCTCAGTGATACGATCACGCAACCACCTTAAAAAAGTGGGATCGACGGTAGCATGAGAGATGTAGTCCATTACAAGTGTTGTATGAATAGAACTCCCGGTCTCACTAGCTACCGGTGATGTAGGAGGAGCCACCTCAGCATTCACTGTTTCCCTCAAACGACCTGCCGTGCCTCGGGTCATGGATGCCATCTGGTAAGATCGATATTCACAAATAATATAATTGTAACATAAGCAAGCTAACTAAAGGAACCATTATGTAATTTGAGTACATTTTCGAAAGCAGATAAAGTGCAAAAAATTTGATTTTTTTGCCAAATGTGAGAACGGATGGCTCAGAACATAACCCAAAATTTATTCTAGCATACATTAGTGTGAATCATCTATGTTCTGTACATATGGTGTAGTATATGCTCTTATCGTATCTAGTATCTGAAAAATGTAACAGAATCAAGATGAACTCACGTAATGTAATACTAAGACATCATCTACTACTATATAAGATATAGTGATAGGTTGTCATATCGGGATGAGGGTCGGAGGATAGTCAACTTTATCTACGGCAACATAGTTTCTGCCTCGCCAGTCAAATGGCTGCAGGAACTATGTCCTGATCACCATGTCGTACCATAGTTTCTGCCTCGCCAGTCGAATGGCTGCAGGGACTATATGTCCTGATCACCATGTTACCAATTAACCAACCAACAAAACTACTTGTTATAAATATCGGCACTATCGATGCATTCGAATCGGAGTATCACATTTTTCGCTGTTAGAAAATAAATAATTATTACTAAATTATCAGATTTTCGGCACTATCGGTGCCCCTGACCAAGCCCCCCCCCCCCCACACCACCCCTAACCCGAACCCTAACCCTCCCCTCCCCTCCCCCAGCCGCCCCCACCCCTCTGCTCCCCTCCCCCAACCGTCCACACATATCCACCCCTAACCCGAACCCTACCCCTAGCTCCCCTCCCCCAACCGCCCTCGTCCCTCATGTCCCACCCCTCCCCAGCCACACCCCACTCACTCCGAACCACCCGCATCCCCCTACCCCTACACCCGAGCCACGCGCACCCCCCAACCACCAACAACCAAAACAACCGGAGAGAGAGAGGGAGGGAAAGAGTACCACGTACCGGAAAGGGAGGAGAGTCACCGGAGAGAGTGAGAGCGCCGGAGGGGGGGAGGAGAGAGAGTGAGAGAGTAAAATAAGAGAAAATGAACCCTAAGCCGAACCCTAACCCTAGCTCCCCTCCCCCAGCCGCCCTCGTCCCCCTGCCCCACCCCCTCATCCACCTCCCACTCATCCCCCAACCACCCGTATCCCCCCTGCACCTCCCCCGGAGCCACCCGCACCCCCTCCAACCACCAACAACCAAAACAACCGGAGAGAGAGAGAGAGGGAGGGGGAGAGTCACGTACCGGAGAGGGTGGAGAGTCGCCGGAGAGAGTGAGAGCGCCGGAGGGGGAAGGAGAGAGAGTGAGAGATTAAAATGGGGAAAATGAATCGTTGGGGCGGATATAATTAGAATTTAGCGACGTTCAAAAGACCGTCGATAAATTAGTCGCTATTAGCGACGTCATAGCGACGTTTCGCGACGACTAGCTCATGTAATTAATATACGTCGTTATTTCGTCGCTTATTTCATCGCTAGTAGCGACGATTAGCGACGCTTTCCTTAAACGTCGCTAATGTACACAATTTAGCGACGTTAATCGAACGTCGCTAAATTTATGTCGCAAAATAAGCAGATTTTAGTAGTGATTTCTATCTATTTAAATTTTTTTCAAGTCACTATATTTTTATTGGTCCACATGAGAGAAATTATTCGACTCATTATATGGAACTTGCAGTAGTGGTATTTGCACTTAAATTATTGAGACATTATCTGTATGGAAAAAGAATCAAAATCTATACTGATTATAAAAGTCTAAAATATGTATTTACTCAAATGAGATAACAAATATGGTTGGAGTTGCTTAAACATTTTGACATAAAATGTAGTTTCATCCCGCTAAGGCAAATAAGGTAACCGATGGTTTGAAAAAAAAAACCTATGTCACTCTTTATGAATACACCAAAGAAAATTTTAAATGAATTGAAGAAAATAGGAATCAAGGTAATTTGTCCAACGGTGGAAGATCAATAAGCTAATTTACAAGTGTAAATTTTTATACAAAGAACTAAGATAGTCCAAAGAAAAATACTAAATTATATAAAATTTGGAAGCAGACAAAAGCAGGACTTCAAATCAGGTTAAGAAGATCAATTGGCTAATTGGAAAATTATTACCTGTATTTGTATCTAATGTTATTTCGAGATTCAAGACGAGATATATATATATACTTAATTTTTGAAAATTTGATACATATTGGAATCCTTAAATTTGAGATAAGATGCATATTTGAATATTGAGATCTGAGATGAGATACATAGCAAAGTTAATATACGATAATAGAATAACGATTGTTTATAATTCTAGGTTAGTGCACTGGACGGAAGAACAACTTGAATTCCATCGTATGCAAGTCCTACAATATAATAACAATAAAAACTAACCACTTACCTCACTGAGGCTTAGCTCACTTACCTACCCTGAATCTGTATATATTTCGATTAAAAAGATCGATTAGGTGAAATATACAAGTTTTTCTCACCTGATGTGAGGGATCAGACATTAAGCACCTTGTCATCCTGACACAACCTGATTTATGGTCACGAGATTATTGTCGAAGACTATATAGTCATTCAAAAAGATGTTCTCTAAATTGCATTATCATGTTTTTTATTGTGGTAGTGAACGTTAGGATGTATTGGATGATCAGACACTAAGAGATGACTAAATTCGAACTTAGTTAGAGTCATATTTCAAGCTAATACTGTAATATTACTATAGAATTTAAGTATACCAATTCTTATTTAAGAGTCATAAATGACCATCAACTATATATCATCATATTATATCACAACTTCATTTTCTTATAATTCTTGACGAGGACTTGTTTGTCATTTTGACGACATAGTATTTGTCAATAGGGGACGATGAAGCTCCAAAATAGTTGCTGCCTTTGTACAAGTTAGATGAAGCCAAAAAATAGTCAATGACAGTCCAAAATATAGAAAATTCATTTTGTAGCTGAGTACCTATGTAAATTATGTGTTTTAGAATATCTTACTAATAAGTGTTATACTTTTTAGTCAGTTCATTTATAATAGTTATAGATATTTTGAAAGCATGTCTGTTTAGGGTTATTTATATTTCCATCGTAAAACCTTACATGTGATAGTTACGAATGCGAGTACATGTGTATTCGCATGGTGCATAGCTTGGAGATGCTAACCATATTCTAGGAGCACAAAGGATCTTGAAGAAGTGCTTATGGAAAGTGTAGAGTCTATTGATTGGATGAATATGTGTACGGATACTTTGCCTAATATTGGGGAAGCATCGGTCTTCCCTCTAGACGTATATACACATACGTTGCCTAAAATAGGGATAGAGCAGACCCCTGCATCCTTACGGACCTCACTACCAAAATAAGTCATATTGGCGACGAATTTAGCGACTCCGAGTAATAACGTCGCTACTTTTTGTATATTTAGCGACGTCTATAAAAGACGTTGTTGAACGTCACTATTAGCGACGTAGGGCGACGAGTAGTGACAAGCATTATTGTTTGGAAAGCAGATGTCGCAGTCTCGTCGCAAAATGTCGTTGTTTGTTTCATTTAGCGACGTTTTTTCGACTTATACTTTTGTACGTCGCCATATTTTTAGTTTATAGTGACGTCCTTTTTAAGACGTCGCTAAAAAGTTTCATATAGGGTTCAAGTGCCGATCGACTTTTCATTTTTTTCACCCTAAATTTCCCTTCCTGCTCTCTCGTTCCCAAATTTTCCTTCCCCACTCGTCCCCCCGGTGTTCTCCCTTCCTCCGGTGACCCCCTCCCAGAGGCGACCCCCTTCCTCGCGGCGACCCCCGTTCCTCCGGCGTCCCCCTTCCACCATCGATTCTCCTCGTCGATATCGATCCGACCAGTCCCCTCCACCGCTGCTCCAGCCCCGGCGACCCCGATCTGACTCCGACCAATAAAGTAAACCCTAACCCTATCTCCCTCCTCCTGATGTGCTGACACAGACACAATACGACACACACGACATGCAGACACACAGACACGACACATACGCACACACATACTCACACACAACGCACACATGCTGACACGACACGATACACAGGACACGTACACACACAGACACGACATAGGGCAATGAGCATGTTGGCAAGTGCCACATTGGCATATGCCATGTGGCACGTACACAGACATGACACATACGCACACACATACTCACACACATACACACACGCTGATATGACACGACACACACGACACGCACACACACAGACATGACATAGCGCAGTGAGCATGTTGGCAAGTGCACATTGGCATATGCTATGTGGCATTGCTACAGCAGCAGCAACTTGCCTTGGCAAGGCTTGCATTGGCTCGGGCTACAAGGCACGTGGACAGGGGTTAGAGAAGTCAGAGGCTTTAGGAGATAGGGGAATCCCATTTGGTAGCTCGAGTACAGGCAAATGCCTGAGTGAAGTGTGTATGTGTCGAGTGTGAGTGTGAGCAGTGGTATTAGTTGGTATCAGTATAGTATCTTGGAGAGATGAGAGTGTCTATTTGAGTTAGTATTGGTACTAGTGAGTGAATGTAGTTTAGGATCAATTAGAATATTTTGAAGTGAATGAGAGTATCCTATAGAGTGTTAGTGTATGTGATTATCAGTATGTGTCAGATCTTATTATTCCTAAGTAAGAGTGGGTGTCATTAGAGTGTTAGAGAGTTAGTTCAGTCCTAGTACCTAGAGTGTATAGAGTGTCCTAGAAGTGTAGGTATGATTGGTACAGTATTTTGAGCCATTCTCTAGAAATTAAATTTACTTATGCCAAGCCTTTTCGGCCTATCAGAGTTATAGCTTTTTTTAGAAATCTAGTATAACGCTGATTGCCTCAAAAGGCTTGCATAACTAAGATTGTATAGAGTGAGTATACTAGTAGTATATAGTAGTATCCTAGAGTGTATCGTAGTATCAACGGTACGTGACAGAACTCCTGGGAAGGACAGTTCCAGGCTTGATCCTAGCCCGTCCAGCAGCATTCTTGCTACTGACTGCACTATAGAGACAGAGGAGCGGGTGGAGGAGGTTGCACCTACGCCGTCTACATATGATCCGAGCGATCCGCCATGCACCCGTCCGGACGAGACGAGGATGGAGATTTGGTCCGACGGGCCTACAAAGTAAGTTAATTAGTTAACATTTGTTCATACTTATATATATATATGTTAATAAATTTAATTATCGTTGTATAGATATCGTCCCCCGTCAGTTCTTAGGGTATTGGAGCTATTTTTGAGGTCCAACAACGGCGGGCCTTGGATCAACTACTCGGATGCCTCGGACGAGAGGAAGGCATTCTGGTTTGCCCACTTCAAAGTAACTAAAGTATATTGCTTTTAGTATAAATCATACTTTATGCATATTGTATAGCTAACTAATTTAATTTTTGTAGAAAACATATTTTTATTCACCACATCGGGCTGAAACAATTGAGAAGCAATTTTCTGCCGTTGTCGCATCATAATCCGAGATGCGATCGACGACCATAAGGCTCAAGACCGTTCCGGAAAAGGGATCTAAGGTTGGATCACGTCCGAGCAGTAGACTGCCATGAAGGCTAGATTCGACGCTTTTAGGTACAGGGAACGGTTGGAGAAGGCAAAGGTGGCTAGGACGAAGACAGGGAAGTGGTGTGGTGGCTCGATTCCCATGACAAAATATTTTCGTCGCATGGTACGTGTTTTACTGTAATATGTTAATTTAATGAAAGTAGTAATAAAATGTTTAATTTTAATAGAAAATATTTTATTATAACAGGTAAGAAGGGTACGAACCCAACACGGTGACAGTCTTCCTGGCTACCCATCGGAATGACGGAAAGCTCATCGATGATCGGGCCACGCAGAGCTATGTAAGTATTACTTTACGTGTCACTAACTTTATTATAACTTAAGAAATATGTAAATATATCCATAGACGTAGAACAACTAGGTTGGTAGTAAATATTGTGCTTATCGAGATGCATACTTTTTAAGGATGAGTATCTTAGACTAGAGCGTGAGCTTACTAGTGCATCTGTGAAGGGAGGGGCTGGTACTTCCGTGCAGCCCACCCCGGCTCGGAGGATGGACTAGCTCTGGATGACCGCCATTGGTGGTCTTCAGAGGGGTATGTACTACGGTACGAGATCCTACGACGCCTTTGTGGCGACGCAGTCATCCAGAGCCTCCTCTACTAGTGTGCATTCCCCACATACCTCAGAGGAGTCGGTCCGAATGGGGGAACTATGTCGCCAGCTTACTGAGCTACGTGATGAGCTGTTGCAGAGGATGGAGAGCCCCAGTCTCAGCCGCAGACGGACGATGCGGCCCTCACCGCACGATTTGATATGCTCGAGCGCACCATTAGGGAGACGGGTGAGAGGATGGATCATGTCGTTCAGGCGGTACAAGGGGCGCATACGGCCATTGGCGAGCAGGTTTCGAGGCTGGCGGCTGTTTTGGCGTCCACTAACTCCAGACTGTTGGCCATGGCGCGGACACTTCCTGGTTATGCTTCGACATCCACACCGACTGTAGCGGTTCCACTGTCCCCTCTTCCTCCTACTGATGGGTTGTCAACGGTGATGCTGACCCCGGAGCAATATAGGTTCCTGGTGTCCCAGGTGCAGGTACTGCCTACTCCTCCTTCTCCTCATCCTCATCCTGACCAGGCGTAGTCCTTTATTGGACTTGTTTTCATTTGTTGTGTTGGTGACCCATTGTTGGGTCTTTATGTATTTGTTGGTTTATGAATTTATTTTATCCCGGGTATGACAATTTGTGCTATGTTATGTTGAATATTATCGGGCACACTTTTTATACCCGTTTTGTAGTATATTTGTATCCACCCGGCTATTTCTTGTCTTTTTGACCGTTCGATTCTATTTATTTGATTAGTGCATTATTATTATTTGTCTCTATATTGGTTTACCCGGTGTTGAGTGTTCCACCAAAGGGGTCGGCGAACCCAGGTAATTCTACGGAGGGTTGCTCCGGGTCTATTATTTGTAAACTGAAACTCTAAATGCTGGTACAATATTTTTAATGTCACTGTTATTTATATGAAATGCATACTGTCTGCTATTTTTTTATAATTTTTTTTGGAATTAGCAACGTTCAGCGACGTTCAAAGATGGTCAGTGATGCACACAAACATCTCTAATTGTCGCAGAACGTCATAGATACGTTGATGTGACAAACTGTACAGGTCAGCTAATCTAGTATCTGGACGTCGGTATTCAAGTATCGTAACGTCGCTAAAATGATGACATGGCAACCAAAAAATTCTCAGATATGGAGTCGGACAACGTCGCTAATCACTAATTTAACGTCGCTAAAATCTGAACAGACAGCGACAATCAGCAACGAAAGGTTACATCGCTAATTAGCAACATTATTGTCGATAAAAGTCGCTAATACTAGGGACATAGTACGTCGCCGATCTACGTCGCTATGGCAATGAATAGCGACGTTTTCACTAATAGCGACCATGAATAACGCAACATGCCCGAAACGTCGCTAAATACGTCACTATTTTCAGTTAGCGACGTTTTATGGCTGTTTAGCGACGTCGTTTGGCGTCGCAAATATGAGATATTTTAGTAGTTCCCCCTGGCATCAACAACAAATATGGGCATCTAGTTTACCAGATTGGGAGTGCTTGTTGACCAAATCTCGATGGTACTAACTGCTAGTTGATTGAACCATGCCCACTCACTGTAGTTCCCTGTCCCTACATCGTGCCCGTTTCCACCCACAGGGTGCATGAGAAAGGAACAATGTCACTACCGATTCAATTAGAACCGATAGCATCGATTGAATTGGTCGAACGAGAACGATTAAATTAATATCCTTTTCTCGTTATGGAAAGGCTTCTACGGAATCAAGTCCCATATTCAGCGGGTTGCGCCTCGAGGATAGACTCTACGGCTGAGTCGGAGAGACCTTCCTTTGCTCTGCTTTTCATGCCGCACTTGATCTTTGGCTTTGGTTTTCATGAATGCATTTTTGTGAATATTTTCGGTGGTTTTCATGGCTTGCGTTTTTGAACTTCGTATTCGTATCGAACTTCTTGAATGGCACAGTGTTCTAATCACGTTGCTTATGCAATTTCAGGCGTAGGCGTCGTCTAGCGCAGCCAACCAGCCTTTCGTCTCAAGCAAAATCAAGGTGAGTGGCTGACCCTTCTCTTCTTGACCCCCTTCTTAGTTTAATCGATAACCTTATTACGAATGAAATGATAGATGCAAAGGTGCGGACACACTGCTATTTTTAGAACTACGTTAACGAAAGATTTACTCAAATAAATTGATGTCACGATAAGACATGACACGATAAAATGATCAAGTTCTCAAAAATGTAGACCATGCTTTAGTAACTAAATTGTTCTAGTACGGTCATGGACAACTTATCGATAAGGTAAAAGTTTTTTCGAACGACACCCCAGGGCCACAGGACCGCTTCGGCCTAGGAGAAAACACGGTATAGCTGTGCTGGATAATAGCACGGGTTAGGCGGGGACTTTCAGCGGGGCTCGCTACTTGCGTTGAAAGGGCCCCGACTAACAAATTATCTTTTCCAAAAACGCATATGCAGTGCCTACCTATCACTCATAACATATCTTGCTTTGGGAATAAATGAAGTAAAAGCTCAAAAAGGAAAAGAGAGGGGGCATACAGGCGGGTACGACTGACCTTCGAAGCTGATGTTTGACATGTTTGGCGTGAGCGAAATTATCATGTCTTTGAGAGTCTTGCTCTCATTATACACGATGTACAAAGAAATATAGAGGCTGATGTAGATATTCTTGGCCCCAGATAATTTATTTATATATATATATATATATATATATATATATATATATATATATATATATATATATATATATATATATATGAAGAATTAGCTAGGTTATGTATGAGTAAACTAGGCAATTGACTAGTAACTAGCTAGGTCATGTTAGAAATTCTTTTTCTTTGCTTTGAAATCTGCAACAAAA
>JANAVB010012234.1:0-41961 GCA_029216955.1 Iris pallida | reverse complement strand
AGACTTCATTTGTTGTTCCAAAGAAGCAATTCTTTGATCTTGAGGAGTCAAGGAAGAAGAAGGTTCATCAGTATCCCATCAACCAATAAGTCGTGACTGTACGAGGAATTTTGATGAACTGTAGATTTTGTTTGTTCTGAATCATTGCTTTGTGCATCAAAGTCAATTATAGGAGAACTACCCCCAGTAGGAAGAGGTGGGAAGTTATTCTCTAAGGAATTCAGATCATCTTCAGAGATCAAATTTTCTTTGACTAGAGGCCAGGACTCTTGCTCTGGTATTTCTATATACTCCTCTGGACTATCAACTCTACCCCCAGCATCCCGAGAGGTCATATTGACAGAAGCAAACAAAGGCTCATCTTCATCAGGCATAGGTTCACACTGAATCCGATTGAAGACAGATTGTCGTTTTGTTTGACATCTGCATTGCATTGTGACTCTTGGCTGGAAGTCACATTCATGATCAACATGATCATGAGCCATTGATTGACATCTGCATTGAATTATGACTCTTGGATAGAAGTCACATTCAGCATGGTCCTTGACACAGAATCACTTCTTCTCTTCTGTTGAAGATATTTCGTAAATCTGTTTGTGAAGATTGAGGAGTATATTTCTGTTCTTGGGTCTTGATGGCTCTTGATTATATAGAGTGATTAATATGAGCCACATAGTTTCTTGCATATTCTGGATCTCTCTCTTTCCTTGTTTCCAACTGGTATGGTTTCTTAACACCAGAAGTGTTAATTTTTGTTCTTAGATCAGTTGGAGGTAACATATTGGTTTTAGAAACATGGAGTTTTCCTTCCATTGATCTGGATATTTGCAGAGAAGGAAGAGTTGAACCACCCCCTTGATTAGGAGTTGGTAACAGACCTTTTCTAGACAAATTCTGTGCCCAATTCGAAGAAGTCATAGAAGAAAACATTAAGGAATGTTTCTTCTTAGACTCATTCAAGTTTTGAGACATAGAATGTCAAGAAGGAAGAGTAGTCAAAAGACCATCTCCTTTTCTTTGACTAACAAAATTGTCAGTCAAAGCTGTTCCTGAAGTAAAACTACAGGCAGAAGAAACAACTAAAGAGTTATTTCTTTTCGAAGGGACTTTATGTGGAAGACTACCCCCAGTTCTGGTAGAACTTGGCAAAGAAGAGAGATAGCTAAAGAGCTATTCTTCTTAGATGATACACGCTGAAACAGGCTTGGTTAAAGAACCAGTGCTGTTGGCGTGACTTTTGACTTTGGAAATACCGCTGGAACAGATTTGGCTAAGGAGCCAGTATTGTTAGCGTGATTGTTGATTTTAGAATTACACACTGGAACAGACTTGGCTAAGAAACCAGTGCTGTCAGCGTGACTTTTGAGGTTAAAATTGCACGCTGGAACAGATTTGGCTAAGGAGCCAGTACTGTCAGCGTGACTTTCAACTTTAGAGACACACACTGGAACAGATTTGGCTAAGGAGCCAGTACTGTTAGCGTGATCTTTGATTGCTGTCATCTTTGAGCGCACAAGAGTGTGCGTGCTTGCAGTAGAGTTCTTGCCAGTATTAGGAGCAGGCACTGTGGCAGAGACTTCACCATTGGCTGCCAACTGATACTTAGGGACATAGACAGAGTGTCCCTTCGACTTGGCAGTGATGATGGAGGCTGTAGTGGGCTTACCACTCTTAGCCCGCTGCATTTCTTCATAGGCGAGTTGATCGAATTGGATCGTCATCACCTTCTTCGTCGAGCCGATTGACGAAGTACGCATTGAGTTGTTGCCATCTCAGAAGAGGAGATGGTTTTCCCCAGCAGAGTCGCCAATTTGTTTTCCATAAATAAATTCCTTATATTATTGTGTATCTGAGAAAATTACAACTGTGGGAATCTGATCTAGAAGACGATCACTTTATCCCTTGGACTATGCGAAAAAGAAAGCTCTCAAAATTTTGACAGTAATAACTATGTATCTGTCCAATGAATAAGAAAAAGAACTATATTTATAGAGTCAAAAATAATAACTGAAAAGATAACTGTCTTTACAGCATGTGCTTAGTTGAAAATCACGCAGGATTTAACATACGCAAGGTTGTGAGCAGTTACTGGACGTGGCCTGTAACTGTTGGACACATGGCAATCATGCATGAGTCGTGTGCAAGTTACAGGACACGCAGGTGAGAGATCAGTGGCATGGCTGCCACGTACTCCAATTTGATGAAATCCACGCAGACTTGTTGAAGACGAAATCCACGCAGACTCGGTGTAGAAAGCTTCAAAATCTACGCAAACTTGGGCAAGAAGCTTCAGAATCCACGCAGACTTGGTGAAGACGAAATCCACGCAGACTCGGGGTAGAAAGCTTCAAAATCCACGCAAACTTGGGGCAAGAAGCTTCAGAATCCACGCAGACTTGATGAAGAAAACTTCAGAATCCACGCAGACTTGAGGATAGAACTGCCAGCTGTCTTGATTCAGCGTGCCTCGACTGACACAAAATCTCTGGCAGTGATTGCTTTTGTCAGTCACATTAAATAACAAGAAGCTCTTTTGGTACGCCAACTTGATGAAGGTTGAGTCTTGCTGAAGAAGATTTCGAAAATCACGCAATAGACGGCTGTGATCTCTCGAATTCTGTGCATACGTGGCATACGAAGAGACATTCTTCGACTGTTGTGCTGTCAGTCATAATTACTCTCTGACAAATGATGAGATGTCTCTCCAGCGTGATTTATAAATATTGTCCTGATCAACTGAGCGTGACTTTTGACTCTGTCCTGATCAACTCAGCGTGACTGTCATTTTAAAGGCCTACAAAATGGACTTGAGATAATTGTGATAATCTTCCATGTACGGAACTTTCCCTCTGAATGGGCTGTGCTGGGGCACCAGGACCGTTCGGCCTAGGTATAATCTTTGATATGCGCACATCCGTAAGACGATTAGCAACCGCTTAGCAAGATGTAAAAAGCCGCAAATGATGGTATACACCGATAAGCTTTGGTTGTTTGGGATAGCAACCCAACCCGTGAAGCGTCGGGTTACCCAAATTCAAGAAATAAAAGAAAGAAAGAAAGAAAGAGAAAAGAAAAAAAAAAGAGAAAATAAAGAAAGAAAAGAAAGAAAGATAAGATAAAGAGAAACGCCTTTAGTCCATTTTGGCGCGAATACGCCAACGACCTTTTTATATAGTTAAGGAACGATGGTTGAAAGTGCAGGCACGTGTGTCCCGCACATAGATCCTGCATAGAGAGCACTTATAACATGACATGAAAGGAATAGGGCGTATTTACCTTGCGTCGGTACAAGGGCGAGTGCGTCTATGCTGGTAAGAAGTCACGCCACAAAACAAACATAAGATTGCTTGCCTGCTTGCCTATTCAATTCGAATAACATGCTTGCCATGATAACATGCTTTACAGCTTTTGAATATGCCATGAAATCGGCCCTAAGGAGAATATAGCAAGATCATAAGCTAAGTTGCAGGATTGAACATAAATACTAAAATATCGGTTTAGAAAGTTGGTTTTTTTGTCAGTACATGCGAAGACGAACGTATTGACCCCCTACCAGCTTTCATGCAGGGTACATGGAATGGATTGCTCGCGGCGAAGCTTCGTTTGATCGTGCAGAGGCATGGAATGACGTAGCGTTTGAAGCGTGCAATCGCATTGACGCTCGGACTTACAACAGGATTGATGCGGCCGAGATATAGAAGGCATGATGTATGGAACGGTGAAATCCTTTGTGGGTATAGAAGCATGAAAAAGAATAAGAAAGATCCATGTGGCCAGAGCCTCCTGCGGCTCAGAGAGTTCATGCGGCTCAAGTATCCATGCGGCTCGAGCGTCTATGCGGCTCAAACAAGTCCTATGCGGCTCAAAGAGGAGCCACGTGGCCTACAAATAGCTCTCTCGTTTTGTATTAAATGCCTTGACGGCTGATAACTTTGACGAGGTGACAGTTCTGACACGAAGATATCATTATGACTCTCTCATAATGACGGATTCCTTGGGAAGCGAAGAAAATCTCTGACACAATCTCCGAGATTCAGAAACTGTCATACGGCTTTGACACGTGGACAGTTGTATGCGGCCCAAGCGGAGACTCCCCCATGTGGCTCACGAAGACTAGCCCCATGCGGCTCACGAAGACTAGCTCCATGTGGCTCATGAAGACCAGCCCCTTGCGGCTCACGAAGACTAGCTCCATACGGCTCACGAAGACTAGCCCCATGCGGTTCACGAAGACTAGCTCCATGCGGCTCACAAAGACTACCCCCATGCGGCTCACGAAGACTAGCTCCATGCGGCTCACGAAGACCATCCCTATGCAGCTCACGAGGACTAGCTCCATGCGGTTCACTCATGCGGTCATCCACACTCATGCGGCTCAAATTATACCATGCGGTCCAAATATTCGGGAGGGGGCCACTCTCAAGCAACCTGGACACGCGGCCAGCCTTATGCGGCCCAACTTTCCTGCGGCTCAGATTTCTGCTATTTTGACACGTGGCATGATAGCAGGGCACATGGCAACAGATTGATCAAAATCTCTCAGCAAATCCCAATGAAATATTGGGATCAAATCAGATCATTGGCAAACAAGCAAATTAATGACACGTGTCGAAGAATTCGAGGTTGGCATGACAAATCAGGAGGATTTATGTCAATCAGTATTAATTACCCACAAAAGATTTGATGCAATCATATTTATTGCTCAAATTTTGATAAACGGCCCAGATCTAGTGATCCTTAGCCGCCGACTTTCAAGAATGGGCAATCATTGTAAATCCTAATGAGGCCCCCCCACTCTTATAAATAGCAGGGTGCCATTCCCTTGCAAAGACAGAGATAGAGACATACACAGAGACAGAGAGAGATATACAGAGAGACATAGAGAGCCAGAGAGCCTGAAGAGAGAGCATTTCTTCATCAACGCCCAGCAGTTCTTCTACAGAGCCAAGGCTGCACCCGATCATCCAAGGAGTAAGGCAGAGCTGTCGTCACTTTCCCGAGCCTCTACCGTCATCCCCCAAAATCTAAAATAAACAATTGTACTTAGATTGCTGTACCTAGGTTTTCGTCCCTAGGCTTTCTTTGTACAAGCGAGTTTGTATTGTGAAGTAAAAGTCCAGTCCTCCGATAATTGTTCTGTTCTTTTATATTTCATTGTAAACACGATGGCGACTCTGCTGGGGAAAAACTTCTCCACGGCTGAGGAGTTGGTGACGCATTGGGATGCAGCCAAACTTGGCTCCACGCAACAGAAGATGGTCGTTCGCTTCGACCAACAGACGTTTGAAGAAATTCTCTCTAAAGGAAGTGCTGGCCCGATCCAGAAGCGAACCCGCACAAAGAAAGCTCGCTGCGAGTGGAGGCCAAAGTCATTTGCCCCTCCACAAGCTCTGGACGGGGTACTCTCTTCTACCCAAGACGGTGAAGGCGACTCTCATACGGCTCCACTTCGAGTCGTAGAGCACTCTGCTGTTCCCAAGTCCGGCAGAGGAAAGCACTACGATGCTGGACTTGCAGGGACAAAGAGTGGTTCTATGCACCCCAAGAAGAAGCCGAACACTCATGTGGCCAAATCTGTCAACCACATGCAGGAGGCTCATGCGGGTGAATCTGCCAGCCGCATGAAGAAGGTCTATGCGGCCAGATCATCCAGCCGCATAAAGAAAACTCATGCGGCTGAGACCCAGCCGCATGAAAAAAGCCTATGCGGCTACGTCTGCCAGCCGCATGAAGATTTCTGATGACAGCCGCATAAAACCCACTCCACGTGGCTCTGTCTTCGACCGCCTCTCCTATGGTCCTGATCTCTTGTGCTCCCAAGAGGATATGTCTGACTCTCTCCAGCATCACCTAGACTCTTCCTACTATGTGCCCTTACGTACTAGAGCGAAGAAGTCTAGGGCAGCGCGAGCTTGGCAAGCTCGGTCCGCTGATCCGGTCTCTGACCATCCGAGCGTCCACATACTGTTATGCGGGCCTCAGATGGAAAGTTGTGTAGAACCACTCGAGTCCAGCCCCCGGCGGCAAACGGACAAAGAGGTTCCAAAAGTCTTCCAAAATCCAGGGAGCAAATATGGTCGATCCAGTCCCATCTGACTTACGTGAGGCCATCCTCCACAAACGCAAGGAAAGAGAAAATGCATCGGGGTACAAAAAGTCTCCCACGGACGTCACTGTACCTAAGTCATCGTCAACTGCTGCATAATGCGACGGTGCGAGAAGACCGGCAGTCCGTCTTTCAAAGACTGCAACAGCCGCTTCAGAAGATGAGGCACTTCCCGTCGTCTCCTGCAACTCTGCTCAGAAAGTCCCCGCCGATGGGAGAGGGAAGAAGACAAATGTTCCCAGCCTGAAGATTTCAACCACTTTGACTAAAAGACTATCGTCTAAGCGGGTGTCCACCACCAGAGTTTTCCAAGGTACTCGTTCTAAGACGAAATCTGCTAGTAGAAGATTCGTCGTCCTCAACACTGGGGGTTGCTGGACTGGGGTAGCACTCTCCGAACTTCTACGATAATTCGATGTTCCAGAAGACGAGTCGGGGGATACAACTCTTCCATCAGATGCAAAAACCTCGACGTCCTCGAGACGTCCACAACTCCCAAGACGAGGCAAACTCGGAGACTTGGGGTATGTTCCTTCCGAGTCCGAACCAGAAGAGAACATTCCCACATACCCGATGACTTCTCACTACAGGGGTATGATTCGGAGGGCGCTTCCTCCACGCTCCGTCCATCTCTCCTCATATAAAGACGATGTTCATGACAGACAGCAGCCAAGGTGGTTCCAGTGATCGCCAATGCATCGACACTCTCGAAGCCATATTGCTTGCCTTGGTCAAGTTGTGGACGAGATCAAAGCGGCCCTTACAACTCTGTAAGGAGGAACGCCTGGCCAAATAAGCACGGGTCCTGCGGTCAATACGGACTCGAATTCGGCGGCACCGAACCCGGGCAACAATCCTCCTGAAGTAACGGCCCCCACGCCGTAGATGAGGCCCACGAAGCGAGAAGAGAGGTCCAGGAGCTTCGAGCCATGTTTCACGCTCGAGAGAATTCTCAAGACCTCAGAATACGGCAACCGTACCCTGCTGCATGGAGGGATGTCCCCTTCCGCCAAGATATAAGCGTTCAATATCAATCCTTATGATGGCAAGACCTCCGCAAGTCGGTACATCACTTACTTCGAGGTCACCCCGACCATTTGCCCTATGACGATGCCATTCTCAACACGATTATTCATCGGGGCATTGGAAGGGGTCGCCTTCGACTGGTATACGCAGCCTGCCAGACAACTGCATCCACTCCTTCGCCGGCCTCATGCGCATATTCTTGGAGAGATTCTACGAAGGGGGCAGGACATCACAATGTCCACCTCATGGACGTCGTCCAAGGGGAGAAGAGCTGACAAGGAACTATATCGAGCGGTTTCGCCAAACCGCAATGAAGCTGCCGTCTGGAAATCCGGATTCCTCCTTGATTGAAATTTGCCAAAAGAGATTGCTCCCAACAATTAGTCTCTGGATGGGTGAAAGTCAATTCAAGGACTGGAAGACGTTCATCATCAGTGCCACAAGCGCCGAAGAATGATTGAAGAAGGCTCGCCAATTGGGATTGCACATCTCGGACGGAGAGAACAAGGACAAGCGTCCTAATACCAATAACGAAATGGGGATAGCCCCTCCAACAATCGGGACAGCAGGGGTAAGCAGGCTATGGTGGCCGACACAACACAGAAACCTGAGCCAAAGCTGGCAGAAAAACAATGGCCGCAAATTACTTACTCCTTCGAAGACGGTCACGTCAAGCCCATCTTGGACATGCTCATACAAGGAGACAGAATTCAGCTTCCTCCACCAAGACGAAAACCTCGGCCGGCAGACATGGAGAATCCAAAGTATTGCAATTACCACCGCTACGTCGACTATGCCACACACGACTGCTACCAACTAAAACGATACATCCAAAATCTCATCGATTCGAACGCTCTGGCCATCGATTTCGAAGAGGTAACAGTAGCAGCCAATATGTGTCAGTACAATTAGGCAGCTTCCCCCCGATGGAAACTCAAGACGGTGTGGTCCCCATCCCTCTGGCAACAATGGAGATTGCTAATCTTCCACCTCCCCGAGATCAGGGCTGGTCTAGTACCCCTCACCATATCACGAGGGGAGGTCATGTGGATCCATCCAGACTTGGTATCGGAAGTGACTCGGCCCACATCATCTTCCATCTGCAAGAAGAAGAGTGGAAATGTCAGGTCCTACCGTATAATCTCGGCAGATATCGAAGAAGCTACAGCCGTCGTCACGCGGTCTGGGACACAATCCCAACCGTGGCTGACAACTCGGCTGAAGATCATCAGCCCGCTACAACCGACGCTCCAGGACCGGCTCAGCCTCCGACGACCGACGAGCCTAGGCCGAAGGAGACTCGCTTTGACAAATCCCTCCGAAAAAGGCACCACAGGGGCTGGAGAAGCCCTACAACTTCGACATCTTGGCACAATTGGCCAACACACCGGCCAAGTTGTCATTATACGAGCTTCTGAGACTCTCAAAGGATGTTTGCGCGGCTTTGAGCGATGCACTCCAAAATGTCGACGCATACCTGGCTCAGGTCAACCTCACGGGAGAGAACCCTCCTGCAGATCTCCAAGACAGCGCCTACATGGGAGCGATGCCCAACATTGTCTTCACTCCACAGGATATGCTCATCAAAACCAACCTGCACGATCGCCCATTATACTACACTGGATACATCGGCGACGTAAAGGTGGATCGAATGCACATTGATCCTGGCTCTTCCATAAGCATTATCCCGAAGGGTCTGCTACATCATCTTCGCATCCCAATGCATCGCCTGACGCCTACAAGCACCGCCATAAGAGGTTTCAATTCGGGCGGGAGCTACCCAGTTGGGAAGATTCGGCTGAAGTGTCAGATTGGAGATCTCCAATCAGAAGTCACCTGCTACGTCATAGATGCGGACACTTCTTACAACATCCTCTTGGGGCGCCCGTGGATACACGATTATATGATCGTGCCTTCCACGCTGCACCAGTGCTTCAAATATGTCGACAAACACGACTTCGTGAGGACAAAATTTACCGACATCGATCCCTTCAAAGGGGTCGAATCCTACTACTCAGACTCCTGTCTGTACGAAAAGTCGAAGAAGCACCTTGGTGAAGGGAGGTGCAAGCTCGTACCGAGACAGCCACAGGATCAGAAGAACCTCTGACGATCTACCTCCAAGCTCGCAAACCTGGCAAGTCTGTACCCCTTACCGCCACTCTGCGTAAAGACACAATCATCCTCTCGGCATAGGAAGAGCAGATGATAATCCGGCTGCCAAGGTCTGGCCAAGTGCCAAGACCCACAACGGAGCCACTGACAATTAGGTTGCCGAGAGTCGGCCAGCCGCAAACGGAGAAGCTCAATCCCTCCGACAAACCAATGACGATAGGCCTTCCAAAGAAGGGTCGTCACCCCGATGCAAGGCCAGAAACTTCTAGCGAACCAACCACTCCCCGCCCAGCATCGAGTACCAAGCTGGGGGTCGCTAGTCTGCCAACAACTCCACGCTCTGCTCCACCAGCTGAACCTCTGACGATCAAACTGCCCAGGTCGTCCTCAGTCTTCATTTATACAGGGGGTAGCCGAAGAGGAACCGGAGCTAGCCAAGTATGTGGCTGCCCACACTGATGTTTCCTCCGATGATGTAATCCCCCTAAAAAAGATACCTTACTTCATCAATAAAGGGCTATCTTTGAACTACCTCGAGCTCAATAAGCTATGTACAATGTATGCTATGGAACACGGTATAGGCACTCACCACACACACAGGTGACAAATGTGTACACCGCAATCCAGCTTACTCCAGTGGAAGATGCTTACCGCATAATCGAGGGAGGGGACCATCCAATCATCTTCGGCCGGAAGAACGATCCGCATCCCTTCACCATAGAAGAAGTCGACCTTGGATCAGATGCCGGGAGACTGCCTCTGTATCTTTATATCCCCTAATCCAAATATCTCATACAGAAACAGGGGTATGATCTGGAGACGACGCCAGGCTTGAACTACGGTACTGGACGACGATTACCTTTGAAGCCACCGGTCCCGGATGGTAAACCACGGGACTACTATAGCAAAACTCGATGTGATTAGGGTATGTTACACCCACGACGACCCATGAGAGTTCAGATGAAGAATGTGACTGGCATTCACATTCGACCGGGTCACCAACTTCTGACTCGGATACCAGTATCAGAGACATATTCAGACAAATCCTGTCAGTCAACATGGCATTCGCCGACGCTTATGAAGAAGATGAAGACATTCCTGAAATTCTTGAGTTAGAGCCGTGGGCCCAGCAGTTGGATGCACAATGGGAAAAGCGGTTCGAACAGAGAGAATCTCCTACTGAAGATGAGGTTATGCAGGTCGACCTCGGCAGCGAATCTTCTCCAAAACCGATCTTCGTCAGTAAAAGCCTAACAGACGAAGAGCGAGAATCGCTGCTGGAACTTGTCAAAGAATATATTGATGTGTTCGCCTAGAGCTATGAAGACATGCCGGGGTTAAATCTCGATATTGCTCTTCATAAACTCAACATTCGGTCGGATGCAAAGCCAGTCAAGCAGCAACATCGACGCTTCCGCCCGGGCATCATGGATGCGATCGAGGCCGAAGTCAACAAACTGATAGCTAGCGGCTTCATTCGTGAGGAGCAATATCCTGAATGGGTCGCCAATATAGTACCCGTCCTCAAGAAGAATGAGAAGATTCGAATCTGTATCGACTTTCGCAATCTGAACGAGGCATGCCCCAAAGATGAATTCTCCCTCCCTATCACGGACATCATGATTGACAACACCTGCGGCTTCGAACGTATGTCATTCATGGATGGTTTCTCGGGGTACAACCAAATCAAGATGTCTCCTGACGACGAAAAGCAAACATTATTCCGAACACCGATTGGCACATACTGCTACACAGTCATGCCTTTCGGTTTGAAGAATGCCGACGCCACATATCAAAGAGCCATGAGCATCATCTTTAGAGACCACTTACACAAGACGGTGGAGTGCTATGTTGATGACATCGCCGTCAAGAGTCGCTGTAAGGGAGACCATCTGCAGGATCTGAGGACGGTATTCGATCTGATACGAGCGCACAATTTGAAAATGAACCCTACGAAGTCCTTCCTGGGTGTATCCAGCGGGAAGTTCTTGGGTTTCATCATCACCCGCCCAGGGTATCCATGTAGACCCTGAGAAGACAAAGGCAATTATGGAGATGGGTCCCCTGAAAAATCTCCGTGAACTCAGAGGCCTTCAAGGGAGGCTAGCTTACATCAGGAGGTTCATTTCTAACCTCTCCGGGCGTTGTCGACCATTCACCCATCTCACGAAGAAAGGCGTCTCGTTCGTATGGGACGAAGAATGTCAGCGGGCCTTCGTCAGCATCAAATAATATTTATCGAACCCTCCAGTCCTGGTGGCTCCGGTTGCTGGAAAACTATTCCTGCTCTACGTACGAGCAATAGAACATTCCTTCGGGGATCTGCTGGCACAAAATAATGATGTAGGCCATGAGCAAGCCATATATTACCTCAGCCGAACGATGATTGGGCTAGAGCACCGATACACCGCCATAGAAAAGGAATGCCTTGCCCTGGTGTTCGCCATTCAGAAGATGCGACACTATGTCACTGGACAAACAATACATGTGATCTCACGAGTCAACCCTCTCAGGGTCCTCATGACTAAACCAGGGGCACTCAGCTCTCGCCTCACTACATGGGCAATATTGCTGTCCCCTTATCATATGATATTCGTCCCACAAAAGACTGTTAAAGGTCAAGCCCTGGCAGACTTTTTGGCAGCCCACCCGGGCTCGGAATCGTCCAAAATATATGAAGAAATCCCAGATGAGGTCGCCGACTCGCATGCAACCTCTCACGATGATATATGGCGAATGTTCTTCGACGGTACTTTAAGAACTGGACCCAAGGGCAACATCGTCGTCGGAGTCGGGGTGGTACTGGTTTCTCCTTCCGGATTGGTGATTAACCGCGCTTATTCTCTTACAGAACCCTGCTCTAACAATGTGGCCGAGTACAACGCTCTGGTCATTGGCCTCCAACTTGCAAGAGAGCTGGGGGTAGAATATCTTGAAGCATACGGCGATTCTCCGTTAATCGTCAACCAGATACGGGGCTCATACGAAGTCCGCCACAAAGACATGATCCCCTATCACCAAATAGCGATCGACATCATCTCGTCATTTGAGGGGTTCTTCATCGAGCATGTTCCCAGACTCTGAAATATCGAAGTCGATGCCTTAGCCGGCCTGGCCGCTTCCCTAGCAGTGCCAAATCATACTCATCAATCGGTAGATGTGATAGGCCACGAACTGGTCTGTCCCAAGAACAACGTTCAATTCGTGGCAAGTTATTCCGCTCAGATGATCGATGACGTCCCAGACTGGAGACAACCATTCATTGACTTCGTCGTCTACGACATCCTGCCCGAGAACCCAAAGGAAGCCACCTCCATCAGACGGCGTTCTCTCAGATTCTTCTACGATACAGAGACAAAAATGCTGTATCGTCGATCCTATGATGGATTATTGCTTCGATGTCTATCAAACGCAGAAGCCAAAGAAGCTGTACGAGAAGCTCATGACGGTGTCTGTAGGGCCCATCAGCCTGGCCCTAAATTGCAAGACCGTCGTCGCCGAATGGGCTACTATTGGCCTACGATGGTAGCAGATGCTATAGACTATGCAAGAAAGTGCAAAGCCTGCCAAGTCCACATGGACTTCATTCACCAACCATCCGAATTTCTACATCCGACAGTGGTATCCTGGCCGTTCGAAGCATGGGGGATGGATATCATTGGTCCAATCACTCCACCTTCCTCCCGAGGACATCGTTTTATACTCGCAATCACAGATTACTTCTCCAAATGGGCGAAAGCCGTCCCGCTTGCAGAAGTAAAGACTTCAAATGTGATCAGCTTCCTTAAGCACCACGTCATCTATCACTTTGGACTGCCCCGAAGGATCATCCATGATAATGGTCCACAGTTTACAAGCCATGCCTTCTATCGGTTCTGCGACAAGCACCGCATCCAGAATATTGCTACGACGCCATACAATCCAGCAGCAAATGGGTTGGCAGAAG
Organism: Iris pallida; assembly: GCA_029216955.1. Classification (NCBI taxonomy): domain Eukaryota; kingdom Viridiplantae; phylum Streptophyta; class Magnoliopsida; order Asparagales; family Iridaceae; genus Iris; species Iris pallida. The sequence continues at coordinate 28,768 of JANAVB010012234.1, read as the reverse complement.
CATTCAACAAAACCATCATCAAGTTACTCAAGAAGTTTGTATCGTCCAACAAACACGACTGGAACGAGAAGCTTGGTGAATGCTTATGGGCATATCGTACCGTGGTCCGAACGGCCACAGGGAACACACCATTCTCCCTGGTATACGAGAGTGAGGTAGTTCTTCCATTGGAGACTCAAATACCCTCGCTCCGTGTCGCGCTCACTTATCAATTGACGACGGATGATAACTACCGTCGCCGACTACAAGAGTTAGAGGCCTTAGATGAAAAATGTCTCTTGGCTCAGCAAAGAATCGAGCTATACCAAGCACGTATCTCTGGAGCCTTCAACAAGAAGGTTAAGATCAGAACATTCCAAGTGGGCGATCTCGTTCGGGCAGTTCGGAGGCCGATGGTCATGACTCACAAGACCGTCGGCAAGTTCCAGCCAAAATGGGAAGGTCCATTTATCATCGAGGCTGTATTCTCCAACGGTGCCTACCGCCTCGCAAAGCAAAATGGAGACTTACTCATGTTGCCAGTCAACGACAAGTTCCTGAAGAAATATTATGTCTAAAATGACAGCATTCCAGATTAACAAGTCATGTACCCGCTGGTGCCACTGAACTCACAACCACAAAATTCCAGATTATCGAGTCATGTATCCGCTGGTGCCGCTGAACTCACTTTCACAATATTCCAGATTATCGAGTCATGTACCTGCTGGTGCCGCTGAACTCACAACCACAAAATTCCAGATTATCGAGTCATGTACCGGCTGGTGCCGCTGAACTCACTTTCACAATATTTCAGATTATCGAGTCATGTACCCGCTGGTGCCTCTGAACTCACATTCCGGTCACTCTCTCGGATAGTAAGTCATGTATGATCATACCTCTGAACTTTCTTCCTGGGAGAGATCCTCCCTCATGATCCACTACCCGCACTCCCAGTGCACAAAAGGGTAACCGATCCACAAATTTCTAAAACGTCCATGTCCTCATTACCTCTGAGTCGTTTCACTTCCGCAAAAAACAATCACCCCTTTACATAGAACTTCTATGTCCTCATTACCTCTGAATCGTTCTATGTACCCACCTTCATTGAGCCCACTCCTGTCATGTCCTCATTACCTCTGAATGGGAAGGCTCCGTCGAAGAAACCTTCATACTTGTCATGTCCTCATTACCTCTGAGTAAGTATGATGACTCCCTTTCGACTTATTATCTGTACCCACAACCGGAGTACGCCAAGGATAATGGGTCCACAAATATTCTCCGCTGATTCCACTCCTGCCATGTCCTCATTACCTCTGAGCATGAAGACTCCACGGTAAAACCTCCGTACTTACCATGTCCTCATTACCTCTGAGTAAGTATGTTGGTCCTCACTCGTCTTATTATTTGTACCCTGAACCAGGGTACGCCAAGGGTAATAGGCCCACAAATGTCCTCTATTGACCATAAATATCCTCCGTTGAGTCCACTCCGGCCATGTCCTCGTTACCTCTGAGTAGGAAGACTCTACGGTAAAACCCTCGTACTTGCCATGTCCTCATCACCTCTGAGTAAGTATGTTGGTTCCCCTTCATCCTATTATCCGTATCCTAAGTCGGGGTGCGCCAAGGATAATAGGCCCACAAATGTCCTATGCTAAATCTCTTAGTACAGGCCCACCATTCCTCATTATGCCCCGGGAGCCTAGCTGCTCCATGGCATTCTATCTCTCGATACCCCGAACACCCACGACCACCTTCCCGTGGAACTGTTCTAGGTATCCCCAATCAAACTTGTTATCCGTACCTAAAACCAAGGTATACCATGGGTAACAGGTCCACAAACAAGTCTCCCATGCGGGGCAAACATCATCACAATACCACAGGCACAACAAGCAATATAAATGAAGGAAGAATGGAAAGTACTCTTTATTTGAAAGACGAAAGAAGCATTACATGTTTTGGGACCACGTCCCTCTCAAAAAGAAAAGAAAAAGAAAACAGGAACAAAACCAGAAAACAAACCAGAAAAAGGCCGACTACAGCTCGGCGTTACACAACTCCAAGAGGCGGTTTCTCACCAAAGCAGTCCCCCGCTCAAGCCTCTGTTTCGCTCGACGCTCGGCCTTCTGGGACAACTGCTCTACATCATTCAAATACATATATGCCTGCCAGTCGTTCTTCGTCTTCTTTAGGGCAAGTTCTAGATTGGCAGAAGCCCTACTAAATTTGTCAGCCTCCTGAATGGCAATCCCTTTCTCAGTACGAGAAGCTTCAAGCTCGGAATCCATGAAAGCCAGCTTTCTCTGGAGCTCGAGGATCTTCTCCCGGATGTCAGCTACCCCGCGGGAGGCCGCCGCTTCCCGAGCTGCATAATCTTCAGTCCGACGGTTCCATTGATCGTACAACTGAGTCAGATCCTGGCGGTCCTTCAATATAGTTGGCTTGATCGATTCCCGAGCAAGCCTCACCTTCTCTACCGCGGTCATGAGGAAATTGCCCTCTTGGTTTATTACCGCAGGTAAATCAGCTTGCTGTAGCACGCGAAATAGGCCACAAGACGATCAGCCTCTAACAGCTTAGGCTCCAGAAGCGCAACCAGTCCCGCTCCACCGGGGAGTGTTCTAAGGATATTAATCTGGCCATCGGCGCATTGACGGGCCATAGAAAAGGGAGTTCCCCTCTCCACAGCTGCCTCAATTCCCCTCTTCAGGTGGCGGTGGAAACTGTCGACCACATCCTGGGATACTTCATCCAAAACTTCCGTAGAGGACGGCGTCAAAGGGAGTGTGGCAGGCAGTACCGAAGGAGTAGCCTCAGAACTGATCGTCCCTATCACCAGGGAAATGAATCCTGTACGAAAGAGGCATGGATGGCAGCTAGCTCCTCTTCCGTCGCCCGAAGAGCCTGGATACTTGGTAGAGCGGAAAGGTTAACTCCCGAAACCCTATTCGCAGAGGATGGCACGAAAAGCGTCGTCCCTTGCTCCAGCTGTGCTATCACCAAGGCTCCCGAACTTGATTCAGCTGAAGGCCCCTCAGTATGGGTTGGAAAAGAAGGAGGCACACGTGCTTCCATCAGACCCCTCCCGGTAGAGTCCGCCCTGGCAATGTCCATCACCGACAATAAAGGGGTGGGACCTGCACATCCAAAGCAATCATTAATCCACGAAGGACAGGGTGATAGAGCAAATAGGCCTCCTCACAAGTTAAAAAGCTGGTTTATCTTACCAAGGAAAGAGCTCGGAGGCTGTATCTCGTTCGAAGCTAGCATGGTCTCCCCACCCGCAGCTTCTAACTCAAATTCAACTAGTTTCTCTGCCCCAGCCACCCCTAAAGGAGAGTCAGTCAGGTCAGTGTCATCCTGTTGGAATTCAGCTATCTCAGGGACAGGGGCAATAGAGCCCCTGTCCCTACGGGTTGAGGTCCCAACAAGGTGAGACTCCCCGGCCGCCTCCGGAAGAACCCCAGCGGGAGTGATGGCGGTGCATATATCATGGATCAAAGTAGACAAGGCTGGATCGACTTCAGCAGTCGAGTCCCGAGAAACGGACTCCCCGGACGCCTGCAAGGAGCAAAAGAAAAAAATGATTAGGCCATAATTTAGAAAAAGAAGGAAAAGGCGGCTGAAATTCCAAATCACCTCAAAAATAGCGTCAACATCAATAAACAGCCTGCGACGTCTTACCGCAGCCCGCTTTGTGGAGTAGGTCTTGCCATCGTCAGTAGACAGATGCCTGCCTCGTTGGCGCGAAGCACCAGGCACAACAGGTGGATGGTCCTCCACCTCTTCGTCCGGCACAGTAGGAGGCTGGTCCCCCACCCCTTCGTTCGAAGAATACACGAGTCATCGGCGGCCTGCTCGTCATCCTCTTCGTCCGTCGCAGTGGACTCCGAGTCTGGCACGGAAACCCTATTCGCCCCTCTCTTTTTCTTCTTGGAACCCTCTGGCTTTTCTGCCAAGCCGGTCCCGACAATGAAGCTGGTGTTCATGTCAAAGTTCACGGGAGATTTGCTTGTCGCAACGTGATAAATAGCCGCCATGTACAGAATATCCCCTTGCGTATTAGCGTCAGGGACTGAGAAGCTAGACCGGGTATGAACAGCATTGTAATAATGCCACGCCCGGATACCGTCAAGGATACTGCCCTCAAAGCCCAGGAAAGCACTGGGGCAGTCAAGGAACAGCTGACTATACCCAAATTGACGAGAAAACCTGCTAGGCAAATAAGGCTCCAAGTATACGTTATTTCGGTAACGATATACTAGGTGCACATGGCGAATGTTGCGCAGCCATAGAAGCATCTTCTCAGATAAGAGCTGGGGAGGTTCAATGCCATCAACGTGTACCCTCCTTACTTCTCTAGGGGTAAACTGAGGAAGAGACACAAAGAAGTCGGGCCCGTCAACTCTTGCCAACGCCCTCCGACAAGCCGGCATGGTGTCATACTCCCAAGATTGATGGCGGTATCGAAAAAGAAAAACGTCATCAGCGGTAACATCATCCTCTGTCCCGAGCCTCATCAATGTCCAGTAATGCATCAATAACCACCCCATGAGATAGTGGTATGGTAGCTCTATGTGTTCGAAGTCCAGCGTCGTCTCACGAGCAATGACTTTAGATGAAAAGGCACGGAGGCCGTGGTATATGCTACACACCATAGCCGGAAGAAGGGCCAGTCTTACTTTGAAGACCAGCTTCACAGTCGGGAGAATGAAATGACGGCTGATCCTTTCAGTAGAACCTGTCCCTCCCGAGACTACGCAATTTCGTAGCCATACCATCAAGAACCCGGCCAAGATTGCTTTCTCGGACATTTGTCGGGTACCGTAGTAGAAATAACTGAAGGAGTTAGTGCGGCTCCCAAACTTGTCACGGGTGGACCACGTCCTTTTGGCCTTCAACATCATGTCCTTCACCTCCTCCGGGGTTTGAGGACCTCGAGACGAAACCAAACAGGAAGGACGTAATTTGAAAAGATACGCGACCCAGGCCGTAGTATGGGGGGCGTTCCCTTCTGAGCTATTTTCTTTCTTGATATCAGTCTGGTGGCAGATGCTATGGTGGCACAACAGTTCTCGGTACACAGCGACAAAACCAGGAAATCGTCGATCCAGGTCATCGAATTCCTCGTTCGTCGGGGTATATACTTTAAAGGTCTCGCCTCCCCACGGCAGCTTAGAAACAGCATGCATTTCATGGAGAGCAAGTCCCAACTCTCCCCCGGACGCGAAGAAAGTCCCCGTACGCCGGCTATACATCTCCAAAAGGGCCATGAATAGCGGCTTGTTAATGGACAATCCGTAACAGGTGCCCCGGATGGCATAGTAAAGGTCAATCTCCCGAAGGAGTTCCTCGTAGTTCCTCAGGATCCATGAGAAAAGGTTGGCCCATGTGGGAATGTGGTTTATCCAATTCAGCAGCGACAACCTGCCCACAGGATAGGACCCCTTGCGAACGAGCTGATTCAGGAAGGTGTCAGCTCGGGTAAAAGTGAAGTTAGGACCAGACACATTTATAAAAGTACCAGGGATCAGCCTCATCACAGTCCGGCTGACTGACTCCCTACTTGTACATCCTGACCTAATACTCATATTATAGTGGATGTTGCCCACGAACATCCCCTGTTGGGTTGGAGTCAGAGAACCTGCCATTTTCCTGTCCAACGGCACCATATTAAACCACGAGAGGGGAAAATGCCGCTCCATCTCGGGAACATGGATATCCACCCCGTCCACAGTGAAGTCCCAGTTCTCAGAAACATCCAGCATTCGGGAGTTCTTTTCGGAGAAAGCATCCCCGAAGAGAAAAGCTGGTTTCAGATATTCTCCGTCCAGTTTCCCCGAATTCATCATAGTGCAAAGAAAATGGAAAGGCTGGTTGTTGATGGCAGCCACCCTCTCCAAAGGCTCATTAGAGGGAAGTTGATCTATCATATGTCGAATTCGATCGTCAAGCCGCACACCCATGGCAAAATGAGCTGAACCCGCTAGAAGCTCTTCGGCCGGGTTGGTTGGAAGGTTCACTAGAAAAGGACAAAAGAAACAGGATTAAAAGAATGGTTAAAACGAAACCACTTAAAGTTTCTCAAAAAGAAGTTCCTATGGGCCTATGCGGCTCGGATCGACGAAGCCTTATGCGGCCCAATTCAGCTGGGTTTCATGCGGCATGGCTTTAATAGAGCCTATGCGGCTCGGGTCAACACAGTTTCATGTGGCCCAATTCATTTGGGAGTTCCATGTGACACTGATTCGATGGCTTATGCGGCTCCGATTAAGACTTATGAGGTTCTATCTCGCAGAGGAGTTTATGCGGCAGGACTCAGCAAAATTCTATGCGGGCCAGTTTGTCAGGAACATATGCAGCTCCGGTCAAAGAAGACTTTATGCGGTTCATATCCAGAGGTAATCTTGCGACTCAAAATCCTTCTCATGCAGCTCAAACATAGGGAATATCCTATGTGGCTCGGATGCGAGAGGGTCATGCGACCCATACAACGCATGCGGCTCCATCATGATCGAACTTGAGCGATTCAAACGATGAAGGCTTGTGCATATGTTATGCAACAGAGCCATGAGTCTTTGGGGTTTAAAGTATTCAAATCCATTCTTACCCTTGAAAGTGGGGCGAACATCAGGATGCACTTCGGGCACGGCGGCCGACGAGGAAGCCACCTTCTTGTCTTTCGCAGCAGCGGAGACGACCTTGGAATATTTGGGGGCCATCTTCAACAGTCGGAGAATGGAAATAGGAAAAGAAAGGAAAGACAACAACAGTTGGAGACGAAGGAGAAAGTAAAGAAATTCTTTCGACTGAACTCATCCATATTTATAAACAAAACCAAGACGCTTTGATTCTCGTGCAGAACAAAAACTAACTCTTCGGTTATCGAGACGAGCCGCCTAAAATAAAGGCCAGACTCCTGGGATCCTGTCCCAAAAAGTGACCTCAAAACTGACAGCAAATCAACAATATTTAATGCAAAAGATCTCCATACGTGGCAAGATGACGTGGCAAAAAGTCCCTACGGCTTGGATAGCTATGCGGCCCGAAAGTCCCTGCGGCTGAGACACTTATGCAGCCCGAAAACCCCTGCGGCCGAAACATCCATGCGGCCGAGACATCATATGCGGCCAGAAGAATACATGGCCATGCTTCTTATTCAAAGTATTTCAATTTTACAAATTAAAAACTTTGAAGGGGGTCTTGTAGAAGCATGGAAAAGAATAAAGAAATATCCATACGGCCAGAGAGCCCCCTGTGGCTCAGAGAGTTCATACGGCTCAAGTATCCATACGGCTCGAGCGTCTATGCAGCTCAAACAAGTCCTATGCGGCTCAAAGAGGAGCCAGGTGGCCTACAAACAGCTCTCTCATTTTGTATTAAATGCCTTGACGGCTGACAGCTTTGACGAGGTGACAGTTTTGACACGAATATATCATTATGACTCCCTCATAATGACGGATTCCTTGGGAAGCAAAGAAAATCTCTGACACAATCTCCCGAGATTCAGAAACTGTCATGCAGCTTTGACACATGGACAGTTGTATGCGGCCCAAGCGGAGACTCCCCCATGCGGCTCACGAAGACTAGCCCCATGCAGCTCACGAAGACTAGCTCCATGCGGCTCATGAAGACCAGCCCCATGCGGCTCACGAAGACTAGCTCTATGCGGCTCACGAAGACTAGCCCCATACGGTTCACGAAGACTAGCTCCATGCGGCTCACAAAGACTACCCCTATGCGGCTCACGAAGACTAGCTCCATGCGGCTCACGAAGACCATCCCTATGCGGCTCACGAGGACTAGCTCTATGTAGTTCACTCATGCGGTCATCCATACTCATGCGGCTCAAATCATACCATGCGGTCCAAATATTCGGGGGGGGGCACTCTCAAGCAACCTGGACACGTGGCCAGCCTTATGCGGCCTAACTTTTCTGCGGCTCAAATTTCTACTGTTTTGACATATGGCATAATAGCAGGGCACGTGGCAACAGATTGATCGAAATCTCTCAGCAAATCCCAATAACATATTGGGATCAAATCAGATCATTGGCAAACAAGCAAATTAATGACACGTGTCGAGGAATCCGAGGTTGGCAAGACAAATCAGGAGGATTTATGTCAATCAGCATTAATTACCCACAAAAGATTTGATGTAATCACATTTATTGCTCAAATTTCGATGAACGGCCCAGATCTAGTGATCCTTAGCCACCGACTTTCAAGAATGGGCAATCATTGTAAACCCTAATGAGGCCCCCCCACTCTTATAAATAACAGGGTGCTATTCCCTTGCAAAGACAGAGATAGAGACATACACAGAGACAGAGAGAGATATACAGAGAGAGACATAGAGAGCCAGAGAGCCTGAAGAGAGAGCATTTCTTCATCAACGCCCAACAGTTCTTCTACAGAGCCAATTCTGCACCCGATCGTCCAAGGAGTAAGGCAGAGCTGTCGTCGCTTTCCCGAGCCTCTACCGTCACCCCCCAGAATCTAAAATAAACAATTGTACTTAGATTGCTGTACCTAGGTTTTCGTCCCTAGGCTTTCTTTGTACAAGCGAGTTTGTATTGTGAAGTAAAAGTCCAGTCCTCCGATAATTGTTCTGTTCTTTTATATTTCATGGCAAACAGTGGACAAGAGAAAATCTGAGTGTTGTAGCCAATCTAGCATATATTGTTGGGCTATCGAAAGCCTTTGTAATCTCAGTTCCAATATCAATAAAGAGAATTGTTTCATATACTCTATTTTTCTTTCGTTGTTAATATCAACTCAAAGATAACCGTTTGAGAACTTGTCATCTTACCTTGCACGAGCGCGACTCCAGGCTCGTGCGGCATTACGCCCCCTACAAGCACGATAATCCGGGTAATTCCGGGTCGAGGCGTGACAGTACGTAAGTGGCACGTATATAGTAGACTAAAAATAGATCAGAACTATTTATTAGGTCGATTACATTGGACCAATGTCGGGCTCTGAAATTAGATTGAAAGTTGGATCAGGTTTTACGGTAGATGATCAATTAGCCTAAATTGACCTGAAAGTTGCGTGATGCAAAAAGAGCACATGGGAACAAGTTTGAGTGGGACATGATATATCAAAATGAAGATAATCTTGTCTACTACAAACTCGTGAAGGAAGTTTCCAGAGATTGACATCTCTGACGCTCCAAAAATCAAAGTCATGGAAAAAAGCATTTAATGATAAAAATAATTAAATAAAAATGAATTATCGAAAATAATTCATTTAGAAAATTTGAAAAATCTCTAAAATTCAGGGGGCTCACATCATACCCACCTTATAAGAATTTTGTCCTCGAAATTAAAGGTTGCTAGTGGGGTTAAAACATGATGGAAAGTTTAGGCAATATCTTAGGCACGATTCAAAGAACGACAAGTTTTGCACGATCAAGATAATCAATTCGAAATTATTTAGACATGACTAGTGATGATAGAATTATGATATGAACAAAATTATATATGCATGATTTAGATGTAAGTTAAGTCATTAAGGCACAATCTTAGTGACGACTAGGAGAATCAAAAATATAAATAAAGTTTGAGTACGGGTGTTCTGTAGCACTTAGGTTTGATGAAAATCAACCTCAAAGTCACACATGCCCGATCAAGATGAGAAGTTAACAATGACCAATATAACGCTTGGTCTGGCTTGGTTCAGTTTTTCCATATGGACCAACCCCACCTACCACCCACTCTCTTCCTTATAAGCCACAAACCCCTTTCTCTCTCCTTATTCACTTCTTCATTTACTTCTTCTTCTTCCTCCATTAACTCTCTCCACTTACTAAGAGAGGCTTAGGCAAGTGCAACTTGCTTCATGGAGGAACTCAATTTTTGTTGTTCTATTTTCTTCCTCACGAGATTCTAAGACACTTTAGCACTTAGCATATTTAATTTTCATGGTTCATTTCATGTAGATCTACGCTTGTTGCATTTCTAGATTTCTTGGGTTTTGATCTATCAAGCTTTATTATTTTCAAGTTTTAATGGTTCCATGTTGTAGAGAATTTTATTCTGCCCCATTTTGACCTATGGAAGTCCGGATTTTGACCTTAAATAAAGGATTTATGGAGCCTGGAAGCAATGGCTTTCACGATTCTTCTTCTCGGAAAAGTTGGAGAAGATGAGCAGTACTTGACCGCATGGCCTTTCCATACGGCAAGTCTCTGAGCCGCCTGGCTCTTGGCAGTGCTTGCCGCATGAGCCCTGTTCTCCTTAGTCGCATGACCCTATTTCTCATTAGCCGCATAAGCCTGTTCTCCTTAGCCGCATGACCCTATTTTTCCTTAGCCGCATAAGCCTGTTCTCCTTAGCCGTATGACCCTATTTCTTATTAGCCGCATAAGCCTGTTCTCCTTAGCCACATGACCCTATTTCTCATTAGCCACATAAGCCTGTTCTCCTTAGCCGCATGACCATGTTTCTCATTAGCCGCATAAGCCTGTTTCTCCTTAGCCGTATAACCCTGTTCTCATTGCCGCATGACCTTGTTTCCCTGAGCCGCATGGCTCTTCCCACAGCCTTTGCCCCTTTTATTATTCTGGTTGTTATATTTATGCTTATGTCTCACGACCCTCTGTGTAACTTGGGTCCCTTGATGGAATGCTTGTACCATGTTAATTCTGAACATGTTTCATGAATAGGACAGTGGCCCGTTGTGGCGCACTCACGATAAGAATGATTGACAAGTAACATGGCATGATAGTGGCCCATCGTGGTGCACTCTTGATAAGTAAACCCGACATGATATACCTCGATATGCTATTGCGACAGCTAGCACAACATGACAAAAATGAATGGCCTAGACACCGTGGGCGATTATGTTTGTACAAATGAACCAGTATTGTCTTGCATCATGTCTAGGATGGAGGCCCCTGAGTACCATGGTCAGGGATACCTACTGAAATTGACTAAGACTAATAACTAGAATAATCCAGTAGTCATGAAAAGATTTTCCAGCTACAGGCAATCTCGTTATCTGGGCGCACAAGTGGACTTGTAGCCTGCCGACGAGTAGGGCACATTTTCAGCACACTGTCATGTGTTGCACCCTTAATGAATGGATATTTGACCTGGATAACCTGGATGGTCTGCAGGGCTTGTGGCTGTCGGAATAATCCTATAGCATCTTGCTAGTAACTAGGCCTGTGATAACCCTAGTTAGTTAAAGTATCAAGCCGTACTTATTGCTTGGCCGTGAATATTGGATGGAGTCTAAAGCCTTGTCTTGTCCCAGTACCTGGTTACTTCAGTAACATGATTGCTTTTGTTTACCTTGTCAATAACTGATCAGAATAACTTCTCATCTCTTGATATTTATTGCCCTATTTAGATTTCATGTCTTAATTATCTTCTTATTTTATGTTCTGATATGTTGGTTTTAGTTCTTAAGTGAAGCCTCCTTTGTGGCACTTGCTCTTTCTGGGATCTGATCCAGCTGGTTTTGCGTGGCCAGATACCAGAGCAGCTCCAGAGGATCTCCCTACCTTCCAGCCAGATGGTGACCACCAGGCGTAACCCTGGCAACGAGTGGGTTTTATTTTTGCTCTCCCATTCTATTATAAAAATATTCTTTTAAGGCGTTTAGCCGACGAGCACGTGTTAGCTCGATTGTACTTTACTTACTGTCTGCCTACGGGCTGTAGCATGATTAACAAATCCTAGGGTTGATCATGTATGACTGAAACTCTTGCTAGTCTTCACATTTTGTATGACTAGCTTCATGATCATCCAAATATGTAATGTATGAGACACCTTACTATTGTATATTTGGTGCTCTGACATCTTGTAACTGTTATTACTTGCTTGAGATTGAGACAATAGGCTTGTTCATGACCCTAAGAGACTGATGGTTTGTAGTTAAACCCTCATGTATCTAGACAGCCGTGACCGTATAGCGAGGTGGGTTGCACTTTAATATACGTAGCTGGCTATGTCCGTCCCCGCTCTCCAGTATTCTGGTTTTGGGGCATTATATGGTTTAAGTGGTGGCCCATGCAGGTCTTGTAAATCAAGATATGTAAGGGTTTACTGAATAGATGTCTCAATCAGCACTCGCCCTTGATCACTGCTCGTACCCTCTAAATTCCTGAATTCTTGACCTGATCACATACTTGTGTCTTTGATCTGTCCTGGTCCTTTCTTATTGTTCCCTGTGTCGTCTTCTTCAGCGGCATTGTTCCTGGTCCTACCGATCGGCAAGGTAGAGCACCTCCTGTCGGTCAGCAGCAACCTGGAGATCAAGCCCAGCATTCAGGAGTAGCCTCCAGAGTTATGCCTACTGGTGGTCAAGAGCCACCAGTTCAGCCAGTCCAGCCTGCAGAGCCTGACGATGGCACCTTGGTGGGTCTCATCAGGACATTACTAGCATCTAAAGATCGTCGGGGCGACACCCTGTACCAGACAGTGCAAGATGCTATGAACAAAGGCGGTCATCAAGGGAACCAGGCAGCCAACAACTTCAAGCGTTTGAACCCTCCCTTCTTCGACGGCAGTGAGGATGCGATTGCCACAGATGCTTGGCTGCAGGATATAGAAGTGATTCTAGAAGCGGCAAAGACATCCGAGAACGAAAATGTGGCAGTAGTACGCCTACAGTTATTGGATCTTGCCCGCAGCTGGTGGGCGGCACAGGCCATTGGATTAGTGGCACCTGTTGCATGGGCAGTATTCCAAGAAAGATTCTAGAGCAAGTACTTCGATACTGTAGCTCGGTACGATCTACAGACGAGGTTCACCAATCTGAAGCAGATGGGCAGGACAGTCGACGGATATGCGGTCGAGTTTTCGAGACTTAGTCGGTTTGCTCCTACCTTGGTAGCGACCGAGTTCGACAGAGCCTAGCGGTTCCAACAGGGGCTACATCTAGAGTATTGGCAGTGGAGCAGTTTGAGCATCAGACTTTTGATGCGGTGTTGAGAGCAGCCATGAGGCACGAGTATACCTCCCAGAGGATCGTGGACAGGACCGGAGGTCGAAAGCGATCTCATGGCCACATGAATCAGTCTTCAGCACCAGTCCCGGCAGTTAGGGCTTTGACAATTGGAACTCCGAGGCGGGCGGCCTCAGTGATATCGGTTCAACATTCAACCCCGATAAACCCTCAGCAGCAGAAGCAGAAGCACTCTTCCGCAATAGGATGTTCACATTGCGGGAAGCCAGGACATGTGGTGGCAGAATATCGCAGGGCACAGAGATTGTGTCTGGCTTGTGGGGCAGCAGATCACAAGATAAGATCCTATCCGAATAGGGGTAGTTCGTCATCGTCCAACTTTACTAGTCCTTCGGTGAGAGGACCAGCACCAGTCCAGCAACAAAAACAGTATCAGCCTTAGAGGCCATTGCCGACGCAGGCACAAGCCTTCTAGCAGCAATACCCCCAGCAGTATGCATAAGCCCAAGCCCTGATTCAGAGCAGACAGAGAGGTTTTTAGCAGAGGTGACCCGCACCCAGAGGACATGGTCAGGCGATGGTGATGACCGTAGAATAAGGATTGGCACTAGGTGAGGTAGTGGCAGGTACTATTCTCGTCAACTCCTTCCCAGCATCATCGTTATTTGATTCTGGTACATCGCATTCATTCATGTCTGCACGATTTGCGACACAGATAGGACTGGAGCCCGAGTCATTATCAGTAAGGCTCAATATACTTACTGGTAATGGTCTTGTAGGAGTAGATAGAGTGTTTTCCTCGTGTCGGATCGTAGTTAGCGGTAGAGAGTTCCCCGTTAGATTGATAGAGTTCCCAATGGCCGATTATGATATGGTCTTAGGGATGAATTGGTTAAGGAACCAGTATGCTAGGATAGACTGCCATGTTGGCAGGGTTGTTTTTAGCATTCCAGGTGAGCCAGAGTTTTTCTTTTCCCGAGGCAAAGTTGAACCTTCTCCTCCAGTATTGCGTATGGCAGTAGCAGCAGTACAGTTACCCCGAATAGTCGAGGAGTTTCCAGATGTTTTCCCAGAAGAGCTTCCAGGAATGTCGCCAGAGCGAAAGATCGAGTTTACTATCGACTTGATCCCAGGGACAGCTCCAGTGTCGGAGAGAGTATACAGGATGGCGCCGTCAGAGTTAGAGATATTGTACAAGATGATTGAAGAACTCAGGACCAAGGGATTTATTCGTGCAAGTGGATCACCTTGGGGAGCCCCAATGCTTCTTTTGAAAAAAAAAGGATGGTACGTCCAGGTTATGTGTAGATTATCATACCTTGAACTCAGTGACAATCAAGAACAGATACCCTCTCCCGAGGATAGATGACTTGTTTGATCAACTCAAGGGGGCAACAGTATTCTCGAAGATTGACTTGCGGTCAGGATACCATCAGATTAGAGTCAGAGAGCAGGACACCCCGAAGACAACTTTCAGATCTAGATATGGGCATTGGGAGTTCCTTGTTATGCTATTTGGAGCAACCAATGCGCCGGCTGTATTCATGGACCTCATGAATCGTATCTTCATACCTTATTTGGATCAGTTCGTGATTGTGTTCATAGACGACATCCTGGTCTACAGAAAGAGTGAAGCGGAGCATGAGCAGCATCTCAGAGTTGTCCTCCAGATTCTTAGAGAGCACCAGTCGTACGCGAAGTTCAGTAAATGCGAGTTCTGGCTCGATCGCATTTCATACTTGGGTCAAATCATCACCAGAGGAAGAGTAGAAGTGGATCCCCAGAAGATCGTGGCTATCGAGACATGGCCAGTACCCAGCACAGTGGCGGAAGTTCACAGCTTCCTTAGATTGGCCGGCTACTACCGGCGATTTGTTTCAAACTTTGCTCGAATTTCAGCGCCATTGACCCAGTTGACCCGCAAGGATGTGCAGTTTGCTTGGACAGCAGAATGTCAGGATTCTTTTGAGAAGTTGAAGCGAGGTTTAATGACGGCACCCATTCTCACACTTCCAGATGGGACCGGGGGATTCTCAGTGTATTGTGATGCTTCAGGCAGAGGTTTGGGATGTGTTTTGATGCACCATGGGAAGGTAATAGCTTATGTGTCATGTCAACTTCGTGATCATAAGAGGAATTTCCCAACCCATGACTTGGAGTTGGTAGCAGTAGTGTTTGCACTTAAGCTTTGGAGACACTACTTGTACGGAGATAGGGTAGAGATTTTTACCGACCATAAGAGCATGAAGTATGTGTTTACTCAGAAGGATCACTACAACAAAAAACCCTTTTAATGACGCTCGATAAGACGTATTGATGACGGCTGATAAAGAAGCGTCATCAAAGTTCGAAATACCTTTTTTCTATGACGGTTTGGGCTAATTCTGGGCTTTTTATAACATTTATAAAACAAAACGTTATTAATATTTTAGAGTGGTGGCAAACTTGTAATATTTTACAAACTTATTCATATTATAAGAATTCGAAATAACTTCTTCTCCTTCTATTTTCTCTCTCCTCCTCCTCCTCTTTCTCTTCCTCCGCTCCCATGTTCAGAATTAGGGTTTGGTCCAGCACGTCCGATCCCCTCCGCCATGGACTCCGACGATGGATCTCCCGATCATGGACCTCTCCGCGTACCTCTCGTCCTCAGCGGCGGCAGAGGAGGATCTCGTCGCGCTGTGCTCGACGGTGAGCGGGTCGCTGAGGGAGATGGGCGCGCTGCTGGTGAAGGACCCGAGGTGCTCGGTGGAGGACAACGACCGGTTTCTCGACATGATGGAGAGGTACTTCGAGAGGTCGGAGGAGTTCAAGCGCCAGCAGGAGCGGTCCAACCTCCATTACCAGGTCCTCCTATTTCTTTTTGTTTTCCCCAAATTTCTGTATTAATTTGATGCCTAGGGTTAGAATTCGAGACTCATAGTTGAATTTTGCAACATACGGACGGTCCAGATCAGCAGAGGAGCAGATCCATCGCTCCTGACCACCCTATATAAACCACTCGAACTGGAATGTATCACTCCTTCTGGAGCAAAAACCCTAGGCGCTCGTTTCCTTCTTTCTCCGTCGACGGCGCAGTTCGTATCTGATCGCTCTCGCCCAACATGAAGGTCCTCCTCGAAACCCTAACCCTAATTTTCTCTCCGTTCTTCTTCGTCTTCGATTGATCTCTGATGTGATTACTGTGCTAACTTTACAATCTGGAATTTCGCAGTTCAACATCGCGAACCCGACCACCGGGTGCCAGAAGAAGCTCGAGATCGACGATGATCAGAAACTGTGAGATCTCTCGACCAATTTTAGTTTTAGCCGTTTCTTTTATAGATATCCTAATCTTGTGATTGTTTATTGATTTTGGAACGAAAGTTCATAATTTGTAGCGTTAATTGGATGATTATATGTGTTCGAGAGTAGTATTGTCGAAAAAAAGGAAGTCTGTGGCTTTAAATTCATACTGAAATTTACATCTTTCGTAGTTGGCCTATGATTATTTGCAGTTTCATCTGTTTATGATGGGCGATTGATCGATTTGTGCAATTTTTTTTAAAAAATGAATAGGCGCTTTATATATTTAAGCCTGGGAAAAGAATCTATTGTGTTGCAAGAAGTAGAATTTACCTACGACTAAGTGTAACGAAGTTGTGATTTGAAGATCGAGATTGAGATGTTGATATGCTGGATTGTGTTTGAGTTTGGATTTTTCAAGCTTGGCTATCAATTTGAAGTATCACGTTATTGCACTGGATTCTAGTTAAACACATTAGAAAGTCTGCCACTGTCTACGAATACAAATTATGATGACACGATGAAAATTTAGCTAGGTATACTTCAGAGTAAAGAAAAATCTGAAAATTTGTATCTGTTATCTTTTAACAAACATACTTTTGAGAACAAATTGAGATATAGCTAATGCTAATTCTTATTTGATTTGAATTATTACTCCACTTGTATATATGCTATTTTCTGTCTTTAACATGTTGGACTCTGCTTGATTTTCAGACGTGCATTTTATGACAAGAGGATTTCCCAGGAAGTCAATGGGGATGCTCTGGGTGAGGTATATAATTTATATCTCCCTGCCAATATTTTAGAGGATTTAACTAATTTACATAGTGTATTAAGATTGTTTAACCATAATTTTCTTGTTCTTTGTACAGGAATTTAAGGGTTATGTTTTTAAGATCATGGGAGGATGTGACAAGCAGGGTTTTCCTATGAAGCAGGGAGTGTTGACACCAGGACGTGTCCGTCTTCTACTCCACAGAGGTAATTAGTCTCTTCTCTTACTTATATTGTTCATATTCCTTGGTTTATTTTTTTTCACTACATAAGGCATTTTCATGAAGAATGAGATGGTGGATTAAACTTCCGGCAGGATTTGTTACCTGTATCTGTAGAGTTGTTTCCAAAGACATCATGCATCATTCTTATGCATATTGGTTACTACCGCCCGACATTCTTATGCAATGAGATGGTGGATTAAACTTTAAGGTGTGTATTTTAATTATCTGTGTTTCCAAAGACATCATGCATCATTCTTCCCGTTGTTATAGTGATTTTTCTATCATATTTCTAGTTCTTATGCATATTGGTTACTACCGTCCGACATTGTCACCTCCAACTGCTATTCAAGAGGAACAGAGCAACAATTAGCTTTATGCCACCTCAAGATTATAAAACTTTCAAATCTCCTCACAATATTTTGATAGCGAAAGAGAGTAAACTGTGATTTGCCAAATACATGGCATAAGAATTAGTTAATTGCTTATGGATATGGTATATGATTTGGCAATGAAAGTTTGTCATTTCTTTCTTGATTGCTATTATATGCAGACATGTTTTTAAATATATGAAACTTCAAGGAGTTTAAAGTATAACACCTGATTTTTACTGGAACTGTTTCGTATTAACATTTTCGCAAGGTTACTGTGCCATACAATACAAAAAAGTATTTTCTAATTCTCCATATCTTCAAGTTAAGTAGACTACTAGACCAAATGTGTACGAATTAATATGTTTTCAAATGTTCTTGGCTACGCTTTATAAAGATAATTGTTCAGTTTTGTTGTTTACTTTAAATCGCCTGCATACTTCCGATGCTTATATAATTTCTTTTGTCAGGTTCTTTTTATGCTAGCTCAATATGACTATCATGTTGTATGGGGACTCGGTGTTTGAGAGTGTCGAACAGTTCTTTCAAAAGAACCATCCTAACCACTATCTCGGCCACCAGGTACCTTGTAGTACTAATTATCGATCGTTGGTTCATTGTATAAAAGATTGTTAAATGACTAACTAAAAACTAGAGAAGAAAATGTATTTTCAGCATTCACTACTACAAAAATCGTTATTAATAATACATTATAGATGACATTAATCCCGATAGGCAACGTAAAAGTATCTGACATGGTAATGTATACCATCAAGTAGAGGATACTTGAAGCTCTAAATTCTCTAGGAATAGATCTGTAGATTTGTTTGTGATATAACAGGAGGTTGGCATCTGTGTTGTCATTTACGCCTTAGCCAACAAGAATGGTGTCTAAATATTATAACATACACAAAATTGAGCTTTTTTTATGTTGTTGCATCTAAAATTTGTTACATATAGTAACGTTCTTGACTCCATCAAAGATCCACAAATTTCAATATTTGATCAGACATTGACCTGTAAAGTGTGGCTCTTTATGAAAGTTACAGTATGCCCTTCCTGTCATGTCTTTGGTTTTCTATGCAGATTGCAACATGAGCTTGAAGTTTCCACAAAGCAAGCTATCTTTGTTGATTCCAACATTAGGTGGTCTCTTCTCTTTGTAATTTTTTTTAGAAAATCCCAGTCCTTCACAGTTGCCAATGAAAATGCTTTAAGCTAGTACCATCTCTTCCTTGAATTCCACTCTGAGTCTCATTGCATCTTTTTTGCAGGTACTCCTTGCTTCGTGGGTATGGCAGGCGTAATGGTGAACGCAGGAGGAAATCGGTTCGTGGCTGCATTGTTAGTCAGGATCTTTCAGTTCTGAATCTTGTCATCGTCAATAAGGGCAAAATGATCTTCCAGGATTGACTGATATTGAGAAGCCAAGAATGAGAGGACCAAAGAGGGCATCAAAGATCAGGAAGTTGTTTAACCTCTCCAAGGAGGATGATGTTCGCAAGTACGTGAACACATATCGCAGAACATTCACTTCCAAAACAGGTTAGCTAACTGTTATTTTTGTATTGATCTTGGAGTTGAATTTTGAATATTTTTGTTTTTGTTTAACAAATTGGTTTTGTTGGCTAGTTTCTAATGTTGATCTGCAGAGGTCTGCTATATTTTCTATTTGGTCTCTAGCAACCTTTGGAAGCAATAAGACTAGTCTAGAAATATTTGTTGTGTTCACTTCAACCATCGGAATACCTGTTCTGGAGTTAATAGTTGTCGCATTCACCAGTGATTTTATTAGATCTTTATTGAGTACTTGAAATAGATGCATTTTATTTATTTATTTATTTATTTTTGTTAACATTATTTTTTGAACTGTGTTGGAACCAAGATGCTAGTCTTGAGATTTTGTATTTGTTCAACATATAATGTTATGGTTTTAATTTATTTTTCAATTTTATGATTTGTGCAGATTTTGCTCTAATGCTCATTTCACTTCAGGAACAAACTAAGAAAGTAGTAATTTCCTTGGTCCCTCTGCTGCAGTTCAGTATAAAAGTACCATTTCCGATCTTCTGATGAACCGGATGGACTTGTCCTTTTGAGAATCAAATCAGCAAGGTCAGATAACTATGCATTATAGGGCTTATAGTAAAGCCACCACCTTGAATTAACTTTCAAATGTTTCACTTTTGCAGCCACTTCTTAGAATATTTGAGCCTATTCTGAAGAATGCAAGTAGAGAGCTTCTTCATGGAAGTCATACCAGATCAGTATCTATTTCTACTCCTTCAAATAGTGGGATAATAAATACTGCTCGTTCTGGACGCAGAAGTATGCATACAATTTGGTTGTCTTCTCTTTTTCTCAGGATTTCACTGGTGTTCCGGCTGTCGTTGATTTTTCATGATTATTGGTTATGTGGCCAAGTTTTGATGTAGACAATTTTGGTAGTTGTAAATATATATATGTATTTGGATATTCTATTTTGAGAATGTAATGAAGATGTTGATATGTACTCTATTTTGAGAAATAATAAAGATGGTGATATATAATGTTAATTTGATTTTTAGGCCTGACAATTATATGGACTGATTTGGATATGCTAATTTGAATTGTATAAAGTGTTATAAATGTACTGTATTGAGCCTATACATATTATCTATTCATAACGTTTTACAAATGTCCCGAATTGTGCACTATATATTAACTATTCATAAGTTTTTATAGAAACTATTCATGACGGTTATTTTATGACGCTTTTAAAAAACATTTATAACACCCGTTTTCATGACGGTTACGGTGGAAAAAAAAAGCGTCATGGTTCGTCATTCATGACGCTTTTTAGCCATCATTAAAAGGGTTTTTTGTTGTAGTGGATCTTAACATGCGTCAGAGGAGATGGCTGGAGCTGCTTATGGATTATGATATTAACCTGCAGTATCATCCTGGGAAGGCCAACGTTGTTGCAGATGCATTGAGCATGAGATGGAGTTTATTATCTAACAGCGCAACCAGAGTTATTAGCAGATG
The DNA here is from genome assembly GCA_029216955.1 of Iris pallida. Lineage (NCBI taxonomy): Eukaryota > Viridiplantae > Streptophyta > Magnoliopsida > Asparagales > Iridaceae > Iris > Iris pallida. The sequence goes on along the minus strand of JANAVB010012234.1, from coordinate 8,195 downwards.
TTCAGAGGATGGGTATAGAAGTTGTCCTTCCTACCAATGTGGCATTGATGGCCAGTATACAAGTTCAGTCCACTATAGTCGAGAGGATCCGGATGGCGCAGTCGACAGATTCCAAGCTTCAGCGACTCAGAGCAGAGTGTAAGGCAGGACAACGGCCAAAGTTATGCATTCATGAAGATGGTACACTTCAACAGGATAAGCGTCTTTATGTACCCAGTGGAGATATCAGACAGGAAGTCATGGCAGAAGCTCACAGTTTACAGTATTCCATTTATCCCGGTGGCACGAAGATGTACCGTGATATTCGTCAGTACTTTTGGTGGAATGGAATGAAGAGGGAGATAGCCTGGTTTGTCTCTCGGTGTTTGGTTTGCCAACAAGTTAATGCTGAGCATCAGACCGGCTGGACTTTTTCAGCCCTTGCCGATTCCAGAATAGAAGTGGGAGCATAAAACCATGGATTTCGTGACTGGATTACCTAGGTCCCCGACCGGTAGAGATGCTATTTTGGTTATTATAGACAGGCTCACGAAGGCGGCTCACTTTCTCCCGTTCAGAGTTGGTCAGTCGACGGCTCAGCTAGCAAAGATGTACCCCAGGCAGATCGTCTTATTTTACGGTGTACCAGTCAGTATCACCTCGGACAGAGATTCAAAATTTATGTCGTACTTTTGGCACAGTCTGCAAGAGAGTTTGGGAACTCACCTCCAGTTCAGCTCAGCTTATCATCTGCAGACAGATGGTCAGTCAGAGCGGACCATACGAACCTTGGAAGATATGTTGAGATCTTGTACACTCAACTTCGGTGGTTCATGGGAGGATTACCTGCACCTGGTGGAGTTCTTGTACAATAACAGTTTCCAAGCCAGTATCCAGTTGGCATCGTTCGAGGCACTGTATGGTAGGAAGTACAGATCTCCGCTAGCATGGGACGATGTTGGAGAAAGGCAGATGCTCGGTCCAAAAATGATTACTCAGACAATTGAGGTGGTCAGAAGTGTCAGAGATCATCTTTGCGTCGCACAAGATCGCCAGCGCCATTGGGCCGATTCTCATCGGCGCCTCCTCGAATTTTCTGTCGACGACCACGTATTCCTTAGGATCTCGTCTAACCGTAGCGTCATTCGTTTTGGCGTACAGAGCAAGCTTAGTCCTAGGTATATAGGGCTGTTCGATATCCTCGAGCGAGTAGGTGATGTGTCCTATCGTCTCGCTCTTTCGCCGTCCTTAAGTGAGGTGCATGACGTGTTCCATGTATCCAACTACGACGGTATATCCCGGACCCGAGCCATATCCTGGATCATTCGGAATTGGTTGTTGGTACCAACCTTTCGTATGAGGAGAGGCTCGTGTCTATATTGGACTGGAGAGAGAAGATACTCAAGAACATGACTATTAGTTTAGTCCGTGTCGCTTGGGGTCATCACTCTCTAGGCGAGTCAACGTGGGAGCGTGAAGATAATATCCGATCGCGATATCCCGACCTATTTGACTCGTAAGGTATAATATCTTTCTTATGCCTTATGCTCTTAATTCTTTGCTTAAATGAATGATTGCATGGTGGACTGCTTTGTATAGCTTGTCTGTGATTAGTATAGCTTGTCCTTGCCTCTCTATCCTCTTAATTAAATTTCGAGGACAAAATTCTTTTAAGGTGGATAGAGTTGTAATGCCCGTAGTTCGTATTACGTATTTTGGTATACGTGTACGTATTTTAACTCATAATTGCATGTCTCATTGCATGGTCTATTTTGGTATTTCATTTGCTTGGTTCGTTTCGGTTTGCTTGGTTCGGCTAGGTTCGGTTTTTGCATGTGGACCAACCCCACCTACCACCTACTCTCTTCCTTATAAGCCACCAACCCCTTTCTTTCTCCTCATTCACTTCTTAATTTACTTCTTCCTTCCTCCATCATATCTAGGACGGGGACCCCTGAGTACCACGGTCAGGGGTACCTACTGAAATTAACTAAGACTAATAACTAGAATAATCCAGTAGTCATGAAGAGATTTTCCAGCTACAGGTAATCCCGTTATCTGGGTGCGCAAGTGGACTTGTAGCCTGCCGACGAGTAGGGCACATTTCCAGCACTGTCATGTGTTGTACCCTTCATGAACGGATATTCGACCTCGATAACTTGGATGGTCTGCAGGGCTTGTGGCTGTTGGAATAATCTCATTGCATCTTGCTATAACTAGGCCTGTGATAACCCTAGTTAGTTAAAGTATCAAGCCGTACTTATTGGTTGGCTGTGAATATTGGATGGAGTCTAAAGCCTTGTCTTGTCCCAGTACCTGGTTACTTCAGTAACATGATTGCTTATGTTTACCTTGTCAATAACTGATCGGAATAACTTCTCATCTCTTGATATTTATTGCCCTATTTAGATTTCATGTCTTAATTATCTTCTTATTTTATGTTCTGATATGCTGGTTTTAGTTCTTAAGTGAAGCCTCCTTTATGGAACTTGCTCTTTCTGGTATCTGACCCAGCTGGTTTTGCGTGGCCAGATACCGAAGCAGCTCCAGAGGATCTTCCTACCTTCCAGCCAGATGGTGACCACTAGGCGTAATCCTGACAACGAGTGGGTTTTATTTTTGTTCGCCCACTCTATTGTAAAAATATTCTTTTAAGGCGTTTAGCCGACGAGCACGTGTTAGCTCGATTGTACTTTACTTACTGTCTGCCTACAGGCTGTAGCATGATTAATAAATCCTAGAGTTGATCATGTATGACTGAAACTCTTGCTAGTCTTCATATTTTGTATGACTAGCTTCATGATCATCCAAATATGTAATGTATGGGACGCCTTACTATTGTATATTTGGTGCTCTGACATCTTGTAACTATTATCTTGCTTGAGATTGAGACAATAGGCTTGTTCATGACCCTAAGAGACTGATGGCTTGTAGTTAAACCCTCATGTATCTAGACAGCCGTGACCGTATAGCGAGGTGGGTTGCACTTCAATATACGTAGCTGGCTATGTTCGCCCCCGCTCTCCAGTATTCTGGTTCTGGGGCGTTACATTAGGAATAATCAAATGTTTAGCACGAACATTGATCAAGGATTAACCATCTAGTCATGAGTGAAAGCAAGGCTCAGACGCGTTCAAAATTTTATGGAATGATTAAGCACTTAGACACGATTTAGAATAGAGCGATAAAATTTTTAAACCTAATCATGATCAAGAATGAAACCTAAGCACGAGTGACTAGAGAATCAAAATTTAGGTACGATAAAAAATCTATTTCGACACAGTCGTGATTAGAGATCAAGATTTTTAGCACGATTTGTGGGTTAACATTATCATGATCATGAAAATCAAAGTCGTATAGTCATGAACTTAATCAAGGCTAAGAGAAGCGAACGAAGAACAAAATTTGAGTGTTTAAAATCACGATCAAGGAATTCAAAGTCGTCTTGGTCATGCCAGGTCATCTGGGCACGACTAATCATAAGAAAATTCAGATATAATCAGGAAATCAAATCAAGGTCGAAATTTTTTTAGGCACGAGTGTTTAAAATCCAAACATGATCAAAATTGAATTTTAATACGATCATAGATACGGTCAGTCTAACCTTGATCAACAGTTATATAGATGTGATAAAGAGTATGACAACAGCCTAGGCATGACCAAAAATGGAATTTCGGTACGATCAAGGATAGTATAAAGCTTAATCATGATTGGAACATAACTTAGTCATTAGTGAGAATTAAATCAAAAGTTAAAGCACGAGTGGTAATAGCATTTAAATCCAATCACGATTAAAAATTTAAGTCTCAATACGATCCAAGTTGATCAATTTTTAATTAGAACAAGATTTAGACAAGATGAAGAACAAGGTCATCGAAGTCTGAGCACGAGCATCTAAGAATGGAAATCCAAGTTAGAATCGAATTTTAAGTCATTCAAGTCTAGTCAGCAATCAAGACTTTGGCGCAAAAAACAAGACGACCAAAATCGATTGGTCATAATCAGAGGGGATCAAAATCTTAATGATATTGAAATTTAAGAGACAATTCGAGGATAAGGAAATGAATTTCTTCTGATATGACTGAAAACCAAAATATAGGATTTATAAAGGAAGTCGGGCTAATCATCTCGCTCTGCTTCGACTACTACCACGATCCAAAATTTTCAGTCATAAAGATGACCACTCATGAAGCATATTTTTATTATAACTTCTTGATTAATCTTTTCTTTCTTTTTCACCAGATTTGTAATCCTTTCAACTTAGTCATCTTGAAAGTCCAAATTCCTCTACATTTTCCTAAATTTTAATTTAATCCTTATATCAGAATTTATAAATTTTTTGGACATTGTCCAAATCTATACTCCTCCTATTAATGCCACTACAACTAAAAATTCATTCCTCATTATATAAATCAACCTCCACATGTCTTTCAATTGTACCTTCAGATATCATCCTTCTTAAATTTGGTAATCTTACAAAATCTCTAGATTTTCTTATAACTCAATTTTTTTTCCACCGGTTCTCAATCATTCTCTACCAATACTTATTTAATTTTGCATCATCATTACATGCAATCATAATATCCTGTCCATGTATCTTGAATTCATAAATTTAGTACTTTATCTTAGTTCAAAATGAAACTTCTCAAGAATCACTAACTTAAAAATATTTAGGTTCTCAAAATCCAGTCATCCTTGAATATCCTCATCAGCTATAAAAATACAACTATAAATATATTGTTTCATTCATATTCCAATTCTTGAAATCATTCTTCGTTCCTCCTGAAACAATCCATACTCAAAATAATTGTCCAAGTGTAATCATTTTTTTTCCCAATTGATAATACTGGCCTCTTGATTTCATTTCCAATCTCAGTCATATTTCATCCCAAATTTTATCTAGATGTCCAACATCTCATATTCCTACCAAGATACCACTTGATAACTAATTCATCTTCCACAAGATAGATGATTATGATACTTCCTCGACTTTTTTCCAAGGTACAAAGATATGAGAATTTCAAAATTTTCAAAGTGTAGATGACATATGTAGATACGAGATAGTTGATAATTAAGACAAGGGAATAGTGGTAAGATGAGAAAATCATACGATAATGAAAAATGATAAGACAAAAATAATGGTAGAAATTGTTCTTGCTCATTTGGTCAAAAGAAATGAATCAATGTAAGATATGATCTGATAACCATTCACGTCTATCCGAAATCATGTTGTCAGAATTTTTGCCACGCCAGTAAGCATAGCTGCAATAAACAATAGAGTCCATAACTAAGGTATACACCCTATAATCATGTTATCTAGATTCTTTACCACGCCAACCGGTATGGCTGCAAGAAAATTAAATTCTATAACTAGGATAGTATACCCAAAATTAAGCTCCATGTCCTCGTCATGCTAGCTTGTATGACTGCGATAAATTTTAAACTCCATAAATAAAGTAGATATTTACCCTTCTCATCGTCCTCATCAAATATGTTATCAGAATATATCTTAACTCACTTTATAAAAACTTATCTAGAAACCAAATCAAAGTCAACAACGAACATCAAGATCTAAAATTTTCATCAACAAATCAAGGATAAGTAAATGGAAACAAGCAAAAACAGATTTTGAGGTAGGGTTTAGAGGAAGATTTTTAGGGATGTCCCAAAGGTACTATCTAGGGCAAGATTCCTGGAATATAATCTAAAATAAATCTTAACCTTTTATATAAGATTGGTAATCATATTCTTCTTTCAACCTAGATGATATATAAGTTCAACTTCTACATTCTAGTTTCCTCCGGGGTCCATAAACACATCCCAATGCAAGAATAGGATTCGATAACGGATAGATTTCAAAATCAGGACGAATAGAAGCAAGTGGGTAATAGACTTGAAATTGTTTTGAAATAAGACTCCAGGGTTCATCCCTGGAATCTATCAAGTGTTCCTAATATGTGACTGAGTACCAAAATCCTAAACTATTATGACTCAATCTTAATCCTAGGGCAGGCTTATAGTAGTACAGATAAGCTCAAGTACTATCACGACTTCACATTAATAGCAAAGACTGACCTTTATGGGCTACCGCTAAAATATGTCACGACTCGTACCTGGATATACGGGTACGAATACGTAGGCCACTTCTAGCCTACGTCGCAGTATCGGCAGCAGAGCACTGTCAAGTACCCGATACTAACTACAACATCTAAAAGATCCATAACTATAAAGGTACTCATATCACATCACAAATGCTAAGGAAGATAAGACAAGAAGATAATAATATCACTAGAACAACTAGAATCTGAAAAAGGATCATATGAGACAAAAATAAAATGGAGGAAAAATAATAACAAAAATAAAATAACTACCAGACCTAGAACTCCTGGGAGACAACTCACGGTGAAAGAATATTGATATCCACTTCAGCTAGCATCATCTTGTTGTGCAATAATGAGGGCATAAAACTCCTAAAATATTGTCAACGTATCCAGTCAGGATGGGAAGAATACATAAACTAACAGCAGTTCTATGTGAATTAAAAATTCTATAAGAGATAATTATAAATACAAGATAAAATCAAGACTGGAATATAAACATGATATGTAAAATTGGATATCATGTCAGTGTATGAAATACTGGAATGTAGAATAGTATAGTAATATCTGATGTATAATGTAAATATAAACGATGCCTTGAAATATTAGAGCATCATGTGATCGACTTGGGTCAAGATCAGGCTCTTCCATTTGACCGTCTATGAGTCAGAAAATATAAGAAAAAAAGATCAAGTCGGTCACAATGGAAAGCTATGAGACAAGTAGTAACACAGGTCAGACTTTATCCTACGTGAGGCGAGGGTAAAGCTATGATGCAAGTAGTAACAGGAATACATGAGGGGTATTGATCACATAACCTCTAATAACTCTCCATCCCTGAACTGATAATGGATCCGGACACAAGACGTCATGACACGGGATTCTCTAAGAGGATAGCTAATCCCTCTCAGGAAATGGTGTCAAAACAAGTGCAGAAAATAAGATCGAAAAATATGTAGCTCCCCTTCCCAAATTTTTTTAAATATTTATTTATTCATTTATTTGATTTAATAGTGATTTTAGAATTTTTGTAAATAATTATTAGATAATTATTATGATTGAAGACTTTAGCCACAAATGAGTTTTGGAGTACAAGACGATTAGCAATCATGGCACGAATAATGCAGTAGCGTGCTTTGACTAGTGTTTAGCCATAGTAGGAGAATGCCGAGCCATAGGAGTGTCCTAACTAGAAAAATCAGGCCAAGTTATAACATGACCATTAATAAGTTTAATTAATTATTATTAGCTTTATTGACTTTGCAGAAATCCGGTTGAACCAAGTTAGTCCGAACTGGACCGAACCAAATCCAAGCCGTGTAGGCAGAAAGTGTGACCAAGATGTTAGTGTCGATATATTTAGTGTGTACGTATTTTCTTAAATGCTCTATTACCTATATTTTGTAAGTAATTATTATTAATATTATTACGGTTATTTTATATATATATATATATATATATATATATATATATATATATATATATACTATATATATTAAGTATAAATATATATCTATATATATATATATATATATATATATATATATATATATCTATATATATATATAGTATTTGATGTTCATAACGTATCTATAAGTATTTTTAAATGATTTTTCTTATTTACCCCCGGTGTATTTTTGGAATATTTAGACTACATATTTTGTCTGTACACTTAGTATAGATTTTCTTATTAGTATCATTATTATTATTTATATTGTTATTAGATTATTAAATAAAAATATACTATTTAGTATTTTAGATTATTTGTGAAATAAATATTATGTGTATGTGTGTATATATATATATATATTTTTTTATATATATGTGTATGTGTGTATATGTGTATGTGTGTATATATATATATATATATATATATATATATTATATATATATATATATATATATTTTATATATATGAATATGTATGTACTTGTGTGTGTATAAGATATATGTATGTGTGTATATAAATAATATAGTATATATATACATATATGTGTATATATATTATATATATATATATATATATATATTATATATTATATATATATTATATATATATTATATATATATATATTTTTTTTTTTTTTTTTTTTTTTTTTTTTTTTTTTTTTTTTTTTT